>JALQPE010000468.1:0-69928 GCA_030407315.1 Asparagopsis taxiformis | reverse complement strand
ACCGCACCGTCCACGTCCGCAACAAGTCGACATCGTACGCCGCGCTTGAGTACGCGCCGACTCCGCCGCTGACGCGCTCACTTGATCGCCGCAAACCGTTGACAACAAACTGCTGAAATGCGTATCCGCCATGGTTTTGAGTTGGAAAGGAAAGAGAGATGGTTGACGTTGACGTATTCGAGTGATGTGGATGGTATGTTTCACGTTAAGTTGAAGATGGTCGTGAACGCCAATCGCTGGAAATAATAACACAATACAACCGAAATTTTGTTAGGTTAGTACAACAACTATCGTGACCGCTGGAATTGCAAGACAGGCAATCGAGATGTGAGTGTCCGTTCAGGAACGGGCCCGAGTCGGGCTCTCGAAACCTGACGAGGTGGCGTGAAGCAGGCAGTGTCCTTGATGTTTAATGTGTTAAAATTACAGCTGTCAAGCTAGGCGGCTTTTGGGGCGGCTGCGAGCACCCCTTTATCCGGGGAACACCCTGATTTGAGTTAAAATTTGGGCTATTCTCAAAACATGCACATGTGAACATGTTTTTTGAGATGGGGGTGTGCCGTCGGCACAATCGACCCGCCCAAATCGTTGATTTTTGCAAGATTTTTTGTGCCCGAAATTTTAGAATTTCTGGGCTGGCCAGCAGTGCATCTGAGATGGACATCCACCGGACGTCCATTTCAGGTTGGTCGTGTGCTGCCTACATCCACGCATTGCAGCAACTAAGCAGGCGGGTTCACTAAATATAAAGTGCACGGAATATGAGTAACGTGATGGGTGAGTAGTGTTTCTGTTGAGGGAGTAAGGCGGGAACCATGATGAAACACGGAAGAAGATTTCTCCCTAGCATAAGTTAGGCTTGAAGCCTGCAATCGACCCATCTTCCGGCGCCATTTAGCCTCACAGTTAGTGCTTACAGAAGCCAGTGATGACCCCGCTCGGGGCGGCGGCCGGTTCCTGGGGCCGTTGTGGCCAAATTAGACACCCTGATTTGAATTAAAATTTGGGCTATTCTCAAAAACATGCACATGTGAACATGTTTTTGAGATGGGGGTGTGCCGTACGGCACAAACGACCCGCTGAAATCGTTGATTTTTTACAATTTTTTTGTGCCCGAAATTTTAGAATTTCCGGGCTGGCCAGCAGTGCAATCGAGCTGGACATCCACCGGACGTGCATTTCAGGTTGGTCGTGAGAGAGTGGGGTGGGACCATGATGGAACAAGGACCAAGACCTGTCCCTGGCGTATTGAGCCTGAAATTGACCCTTCGTGAGACGCGATTTTGGCTTACAGTTGGTGCTTACAGAAGCCAGTGACAACCCCACTCGGGGCGGCGGTCGGTTCCTGGGGCCGTTGTGGCCAAATTAGACACCCTGATTTGAATTAAAATTTGGGCTATTCTCAAAAACATGCACATGTGAACATGTTTTTGAGATGGGGGTGTGCCGTACGGCACAATCGACCCGCTGAAATCGATGTTTTTTGCAATATTTTTTTCTGCCCTGAATTGTAGAATTTCTGGGCTGGACAGCAATGCAACTGAGCTGGACATCCACCGGGCGTCCATTTCAACTTGGTCTTGTATTTTGCATCTGCACGCATAACAGCAACCAAGCAGTCAGGTTCACTGCTCGGACGAAGTGCACCTAGAGTGTGAACGATTGGTTTTTGACAGGCGAGTACTGCCGAATAGGTTTCACCCTGGACTAATGGTGGCTGGACATTGCTGCATTATATGATATACTTCAACTCTGGAACGTAGCTTTATTTGTAGTCGAAATGAAAACATCTTTCGTGACCCTAATTCCATGCTCTAAACGCTGTCCCATAATGAACGTAGAGCTCCTGCCCCGGACGGATATCGCGGATTGCACGTACTACAATGATCTTCGGATTTTCTAGGTCCTTCGCCTTGAGCTTCTTCCCCGTCGAACCGCTGCTGTAGTTCTCGACAAACTCGACGTTGGCCATCCGCCTGGTGTCTTCCGCCGGAGTGTCCTCACCTCGCAAATACCGCGGGTCGTTGATGAACTGCGCCGAACAGAACGGAGCCGGAACAATCCAAATTGGATGCTCGATGTTTTCGTCGTCCTCTGCTGTTGCATACAGCTTGATGGCATACATCAAGAATGTTTCCTTCGTTATCGCCATGTGACCCTCTCCGTACGCGAACCTCATCGACTCCTTGCTCATATCAGAGTACACAACAGTTCCGTAGTATGCACATACTTCGTCGCCAACATTAAATGTCTGTTCAGCGAAGAGCCCTCTTCCTGCATTTGGATGCTTAATCAGCGATGGTCGAACGCTCAATTTTTTCGCAACACAATCGTGTGCCCGCATCACGCGAGGGTTTTCAGTTTGCAACCAGCGGCGCAGGGAAGGTGGCCAATAATGTACCGGTTTTTCCATGTGCTCGTGCGACGCAATCGACTCTGGGCACAGCTGCCAGAGGTACTGCCGAATATATTTCGGGAACCTCTGGTACAGGGGAAGGCCAGGTGGGGGTTCGATGATCCCTGCGTTCCCTCTGTGTACGCATCGTGACAGAGGGGGACGCCAAGAACTTCTCAGCACTCTGTTTCGTTTCTGTCGTGACCCTCATGTCAGTGTTGTTTGAAAGAATTACACGTGACATGAGAGCACACAGCTTTGGAAGCGATCGTGCCACACACAATTTGTCCATGTCACTGCCGACGAAAACACGGTGCTCAGGCAAGCTCATAGCTGCTTTTCCCGTTGCGAAAGTGCCAGAGAATGGATCGACAACAATATCACCAGGCTGTGAATGCTGGCTGATCAACTCCATCATGAGAGCGACGCTCTTCTGCTCTGCACGAACTCTGACCGTAGCACCGGTTGTGCTCCTTGTTCGCCACACCATCTCATTCGAATCGATGGCGGGCATATTGATGGTGACGTTGCACCACGCCGGGTACGTGCCGTCCATGTATCCGTGGTTCCTATAGGCCACCATCTCGCTTCCAGTCTTGAACGGAACACCTCGCTTCCAGAAGTGGATAGCGACCTCTGCCATGTTCATGCGTTGGTACCTCTTCCGCCCCGGCATTTGATAGAGGTGCCCAGGTAGTCGGACAAACAACAGAGGTACCTCGTCAACGAAGAAAACTGAATTCCGAACGACGTCCTCCTCCTCCTCGTCGTCCTCCTCCTCCTCATCCGCACTTTCTTCGCCACTGTGCTGCGATGCTTCGGAGTCCGAATTCATGGACGTAACCTCTTCTTCATCCGACCCGTCATCACTGGCAGCAGCATCGGTTGGGCCTTCTGACTGCGGTCCTTTGTACGTTTCCAAGTAATGGAACCATTCGTAGAACTGCAAAACGGAGCAGAACACGATGCCGTGGCCACCGGGGCGCAACAGCTCGTCAAACACTTCGATGCTAGCCTGCATATCTTCTGCAGTTAGCCTGTCGTACGAAGAGTTGGAATCGTTCCTCTTACGACGAACATTGTAGGGCGGATCAGTCAGAATGAGCTGAACGTTGCCCGTGATGGGCACGTGTTCTCGGCTCTCGTCGGCACTGACCAAATCTTCGAAAGGGACGTCGTACACCCGGCAATACTGACTCATTTTCGAAAGAAAGTCCTTTGCGAGAGCCTGCCCTTCACTTTCCTGCTCTTCTGTCGCATGGGGTGACGGTGACGGGGGAGACGGCCCTTGGGCAGTAAGACTGGTCCTCCCAGGTCCAAGTTGAAGCCTGGTTGTGTGTCTTGTCGACGGAACCAAACCTCTCCCTCCTGTGTTGCGACGAGTGGGAGTGTCATCAACCGGCTTGGGGACCTTTTCTGCGTCCGCGGCTTGTGGTGCCGGGCGGAGGACAGCCATAACGTCTTCGTCGAGGGTGTCAAAGTACGCTGGCAGCTTGTCCGGATTTCCGCTTGACAAGTATATTTCCAGCGCCCCCCAGCGGTCGGACTCCGGCCAGGTGTACAGGTCCGGGTTGACGATAAGAAACTGCAACCGGTCGAAGAACTTCCTCACAAGGTCCCTAAATGCACTGTGCTGCGCACTGGTTCTTGTCTCTACTTTTCCACCATATCCATCAGGATGAGATAGGGGAGCTTTGTCGTGGTAGAGATCTAGCTTCTGCTCCATCGGTGCGAATAGACCTTCATCGAGCACGTCAAACCAATGCTCACTGCTGTCGAAAATGATGTACGGCGCCATCAACTCTTCGAAGCTGGAAAACTTTGCGGCGAAGGCCACATCGGTCCAAGCATGGTATAAAACTTGAACCACGTAACAAGCTCGATTAGTGCTTTTCCGATGGGCTGGGACGCGTGCGGCTTCGTTCCCCTCTTCGGCCGCGTCGCCTATTCGGCGACGCGGCAGGTTCTTGTTGTGATTTCGGATGATAGACAACGCTTGGAAATACATCAATACCTCGAACGTTTCCGGTGGAGCAAGAACGAAGGCGCTTGGTTCCCCGCGCTGCGGCGCCTGTAGTGGCGAAGGAAGCATGTTACATCCAATAAGGAAGGTCTGCGGCACGATCCCAGAAAGGATGCAGTGCTCAACCCATTGCCCGATACGCTCATCCTGTCTTGAAAACTCGGCAATCGGTAATGCCAGACGAACAATCTGCTTGGCTCGCTCAACGTTCATCTCTGCCATGACGATTTCGGCAACATCCGCCTCGACTCCAGCATTCTTCGAACGACCGCTGAAGGCCATGCTGAGTCGACCTTGCAGCGCCGCAAATTGTTCTTCCGTGCCCTGCGCAACCCAAGCGCCAAGGTCCGCGTATGTGAAACCTCCCGGCTTGTCCGTCAAGTCTGCGAAACTTGAGTGGGCGAATAAATCCAGCAAGAGGCGGAGGAAGTCTTTGCCAGCGAGAGTAGTTTCGCGGGCGGCGCGACCTACGTTTCGACGTGTACCCATGTCACTAGAATCCTCCCAAGGGCTAGCGGGTTCGCGCAGAATTGGCACGGTTGCGTCGTCAACGATCGGATTGCTGTTGCGCCTGCGCTTATTCGTCATAATGGAATGAGTGGAAATTCGGTACAGGATGGCGACCGCTCGGCGAGACAGTCAAATTTGACGACGTATCTCGTGACGTTTGCACTCTTTCGTGAGGAACACTGGTTGATATCGAACGGAACAGAGTATACGGGTACACAGCATGGAAAGGTCTTGAAACCCGTAACCGGTGTAGGTAATAAGTTGTGACGGATACGTGGTAGAGAAAAAGTTTAAAAAGATTGTGATTCCCTGTCTTTGAGTGTTGTACTGCACGGCCGCCATGGCGGCTGTGACTGCAGTCACATAGGTTGTCACAGGTGCATCACGCTTACCAGGTGAGCGACATCCGGACGGCCACTGGACATGGGGATGTCCAGCTCAGATGCATTGCTGGCCAGCCCAGAAATTGTAATATTTCGGGCAGAAAAAATATTGCAAAAAACATCGATTTGGGCGGTCGATTGTGCCGTACGGCACACCCCCATCTCAAAAACATGTTCACATGTGCATGTTTTTGAGAATAGCCCAAATTTTAATTCAAATCAGGATGCAGATATTCGTCTTCTAGCATTGTCAGAACACATTCGTATAACCACATTTGGAGAACCTGAGCCCAGAGCTATCGGTTTTGGCGGGAGCTAAGCCATATCTCATATAATCAGTAACTACTTCCCGCCAGCTGAGTGGTGGAACCCCTGCTATTTCTACCAACGAGACATACGGGGTGTCAACTCGGCAATCGTATATGATTTGGGTGCTAAATTTATTCAAGAGACGAATGGGCTTCGAAAAGGAGCCCAACAACGTCTTCTTGTGATCCATGGGTATAGGACTACTCTATTCTTCTCCAGGCTTCCACCATAGCCTCCTCCACCACCTCCGTTAATGGATCGAATATCCGAACCGCACCTCAACATGCTTTTCTTCTCATCCATGGGTACTGACATCTCCGAGATGTGAGTCACATGTTCTGCAGGCTTCCACCGTAGCCGCCTCCTCCGCCTCCGTTAATGGCAACAATATCCGAACCGGACCTCAACATGTTTTTCTCCTCATCCATGGGTACTGACATCTCACATGTTCAACATGTGAGATGTCAGTACCGGAGAAGTTCTCCAGGCTTCCTCCGTAGCCACCTCCTCCACCTCCGTCTGTGGGAATCAACACAACATCACCACTGCGTCTTACCTCACACCCACATCTCTCCGGGATGAAAACGGACGGACGACATAGGGTTTGTAGACGTTTAGAATCTTGTTAGAAAAAAAGTAAACGAAAGAGAACTTCTCTTTCATTGAATGATATCTCGTCCCTGTCGCAATATGTTCCATTTTCAATTTCTCGGGTTGCACACCCATCATGGGTGATGAAGGCCTGGATCGAACCCTCCGAGGGTCTTCCGAGGGTCTTCGATGGATAGGACAGATAGTGGAAGGCTTTTAAGCCTGTGACCAAGCGGCTATTGATTGGTTGGAGGAAGGAAATTACAGAGGAAATATAGCTGAGTACGGTGCTCGCGATAGCTGTTAGGTTAAAGTCAAATATGTTTTTCGATTATTTTTCGTACGGAAATGCCTTGCAAAAGACGATGCTTTGTCGTTCTCCTGGAGGGAGTCCGTTGCATTGCACTCAATTCGAGAGCATCGTCATGAAGGAGAGGATTCTTTCTGCTTGTTAGAATCGGTTTAGAGCAGATAGCTAATGCATTACTGGCCAGCCCAGAAATTGTAGAATTTCGGGCAGCAAAAATATTGTAAAAAACCTTGATTTGGGCGGTCGATTCTGCCGTACGGCACACCCCCATCTCAAAAACATGTTCACATGTGCATGTTTTTGAGAATAGCCCAAATTTTAATTCAAATCAAGGTGTCTAATTTGGCCACAACGGCCCCAGGCACCGGCCGCCGCCCCGAGTGGGGTCATCACTGGCTTCTGTAAGCACTAACTGTGAGGCTAAATGGCGCCTAACGACGGGTCGATTTCAGGCTCAACACGTCAGGGACAGGTCTTGGTCCTTGTTCCATCATGGTCCCGCCTCACTCTCTCACGACCAACCTGAAATGGACGTCCGGTGGATGTCCAGCTCGATTGCACTGCTGGCCAGCCCAGAAATTCTAAAATTTCGGGCACAAAAAATCTTGCAAAAATCAACGATTTGGGCGGGTCGATTGTGCCGTACGGCACACCCCCATCTCAAAAACATGTTCACATGTGCATGTTTTTGAGAATAGCCCAAATTTTAACTCAAATCAGGGTGTTCCCCGGATAAAGGGGTGCTCGCAGCCGCCCCAAAAGCCGCCTAGCTTGACAGCTGTAATTTTAACACATTACACATCAAGGACACTGCCTGCTTCACGCCACCTCGTCAGGTTTCGAGAGCCCGACTCGGGCCCGTTCCGAACGGACACTCACATCTCGATTGCCTGTCTTGCATTCCAGCGGTCACGATAGGTGTGTACCTAACAAAATTTCGGTTGTATTGTGTTATTATTTCCAGCGATTGGCGTTCACGACAATTCTTCAACGTGAAACATACCATCCACATCACTCGAATACGTCAACGTCAACCATCTCTTTTCCTTTCCAACTCAACAACCATGGCGGATACGCATTTCAGCAGTTTGTTTTCAACGGTTTGCGGCGATCAAGTGAGCGCGTCAGCGGAGTCGCGCGGACTCAAGCGCGGCGTCGATGTCGACTTGTTTGCGGACGTGGACGGTGCGGCTGTGCATATTGGGACGGCTTCGGTGAGCACTGCTGGTGGCGATGTTGGCCTTCCGCGCACGCTGCACAACCACAAGCTGCCGGAAACCGACGAGGCGGACTATATCGTCGTGCGCAACATTGCGACTAAGGACAAGTTCAAGGACCTCCCGTTCCCGTACATGTTTGATGGCGCCGAGGGACCGCCGGAGACGATGGGTGGAGCATACGCCGCGGCGTTTTACCCTTGGGATACTCGGATGATGCGCCCCGCTGCGGAGGATGGCCCTAGCGACATTCGTACCCCTGCTGCAGCGTCAAACTTCAACGCAGCGACGAACCAGGCCAGCTCGGGACGGATGCCCAGTACCGGTCCGGCAGGCGAAATCACTGGTTCGGGGGGTACGAAGCATCCAGCACGCTCCGTCCCGGTTTCGGGAGGCACGAAGCGCCCTGCTCGCTCTGCCAGAGCCTCCAGTGGAGGCACGAAGCACCCTGCTCGCTCCAACGTCACCGAAGCTACTACGCAGGACGTAACCGAGGTGGACGACGAACCGGAGGTGGCGGAAAGCATTCGTGAGCAGCAGGGGACGCAAATTACGGTGCCCAAGTTTGTGACGTCGGATTACGTCGGAGAAGGAGCGACTGTGTTGGTGAGGCAGCTAGTGGAACCGGCCGTGACCCTTCGGGATGTGAAAGAAGACCACGTGGAGGACCTGCGCAACAATATGTTGGCTGTGGGGTATGTGAGCTCTTCGCGTATCACTGTGACGGTGCTGAGGTCGCAGAACACGCATCTGTCCGCCGACACGCGTCTGTTCCAGAATGGCAAATTCCATGCCAATGCGAACGTGACCGTGATCGACGGACTGCATCGTCTCAATGCTATGCATAGCATTGCCGATGACTTCACGCGCCTCACCCGTATGCACAGAACCAAGCTGCCACAGGACGCAAACCGCTTGCGCTGGGTTACTCAGCCTCTGGATGTGTACTACCTTCGCCGCAAGGACAACAGTGATCTTCAGCCTCATGAGATCATCCACAAGAGTGCAGAGTCGAACCATACGACTGGGACGCAACTGACGGAGCGCTCCCTGGTTCGAATCTTGTCGTCCATCCAGCAGTTCATCCGTACGATTGCTGTTGCAAATAACGTGGAAAACGCTGGCGACTTGCGTGAGTCTGATGTCATCCGAACATTGTTCGAGGCGCAGTTCATGGGGATGATGAATTCAACGAACACGGCCCGGCGGTGGACGCGTTTGGCTATAGCAACGCTGAAGCATCCTGTTCTCGACGAAGTGTTGCGTGAGCTGAACAATTCCGAGCGCCGCAACGAGATTGGGATAACGCACCTGGACCACAAGATAGTGCGCGAGTTGCTGGAAGAAAACTTTGTCTTCGTCTTGCGTGGTCTTTCGGAGTACTTGAACCCTGCTCATGGTGGACGTCCGGATGGACGCTTTGACGTGAACGACTTCTATACATACGTCCGTCGCGTGACTGCAATAGCAAATTCTCTGTACGCTGCGTATGGGCGCCCAAAGAGTATTATGCGCAAGTCATTTCTGAGCACAGAGATGGCAATTGGGTCGGTTAAGCAGCCGAAGGAGTTGCAATGGCATCTCACCAATGCCATTGCAATGTATAGAGGGGACGACCGGAGCAGTGAGGTTCGAATGCGACGGAGAACCACGCGTTTACAGGATTTGGAAACGAACTTGAAAGAGTTTTTCAATCCGACATTGAAGAAGAAGACTAAGGCTCGACGCAAACGCCGCCCTTCTGCTGCCAATGTGAGACTCACTCACAAGAAGCAGCGGAATGTCGAACATGAGCCTGCTTCGCATGGCATCCGCCGCCGTTCACAGCGACTTCGCTCGACGGGGAGCACACGCCTCGAGGAAGAAGAGCCGGTTGTGGTACAACAATCCGCCGGGGAAGAAGAGCAGGCCGTTGTTGATAAACCCACCGATCAACAACAAGCCACTGTTTCCGGTGATGAGGGTGACGAAGACTCCGCCCGTTCCCCCGATTCTGCCGTTGAGATTGTCCCCCAAGATAACCAACGTGCTGGTGCGACTCCCTCCAACCAAGAATCTGTCCATACCGCTTCGGACGAGGAAGACAAACAGGGTGCAGACGAGGGCCAAGTCGAAAGCAAGGGGGTCCGCGAAGTGACAATTACATTCACTGTTCCGGAAGGAGTGGAAGTCGATGAAGACGGTTACATCGTTCGTGACTCTCCATCTGAACACGACCTCCTGTTCGACGACCGTATGCCATCTCTTCCTGACGATTTCGAAGTCAAAGACCGAGCCGAAGGGCATCATCTGGCGCAGCGTCCCGCGGACGTCATCGCATCGGTGAGGGTTGGCTGTCTGCCCCCGATTGAGCTCAGGTTGTTATTGGAGAGTGTGGAAATCGATGAGGAGGGCAGAGAGGTGAGGTATTTGAAGCAAGTGGCGATGGACCCTGTGTTTGAGGGGCTGCATATTCCGGAACAACATCGGGCTCGTCATCTTGTTTTCGAGATCGAGACCATCTATCCGATGTTTTTCGCAGCGTGGAAGATGGCTGCCAAGGCGATGTGTGAGCCTACATCGACGTTTCTACCCTCGAGGCTGGACTTCGCTCAGGTTGCGCGAATGTCTACAAGCTGGAAGGATTCGTATGAGGCCGGCACTGGTATGGCGTACTTCCACAATTGCCGAACGGAAATCAACGAGCGAGGGTATACGGTGATGCACAATTTCGCGGATGTAAGCTACCTCGATGCGTCGGACAAGTTCCCATTTGACTTGGGTCTCATGGAAGAAATTCCTAACCAGGAATTGTTTCGGTACTTCTTGGGAACATGGGAGGGTGAGGAGGTGCACAAGGACCCTGGGAACCGGCAGCTGTGGAGTCCCATTGTCAATACTGGGGACGATGAAACAGATGAGAAGAACCGGAATGAGGGGAGGGCTCGCTTCACGTCTACGCGCCACTGCCTGGTTGACTATGCCGAGAACGATGAGACGCATATCGACCGGTTCAAGTTTGTGACGCGGCGAGCCCTGCTGGATGTGTGGTTGGGAATCCTTGTCCGGCTGATAGGGCTGGAGGAGTGCGGTTTACCGGGAGAAAAACTTGTCATGCCGGCATCTGGGGGACGGTTTTTGATAACGGGAAAGGGGTGTCCTCGGCAGGTCCCACACAATGATTTCCCTGTTCCTCCTCGCGACCGCAAAGATCAACTTCCGGGTTACTTTGTTATTGCCAACGGAGATGACCCATTCCCTATTTGGGTGTGTCTAGGGTCCCACAAGTACGTCTTTTCCAAAGCGCTGGAATTAGATATGTACGCCAAGACGATGAAGCTGAAGAAGTTAATCGTTCCGCCACGTTCAGTCTTCATCGGTCACGGCCATGTACAACATGCCGGGGCAGGGCATGTCGACAGAGTTGTGTCACACACGACAACGAGGTATCACACGTATTTCAGGAATGCGTCGTATCCGATTCCCGACAATGTTTCGTGTGGTTTCATCAGGCGGTTGGGATTCGAAGAAGAAGTAATCGCCAATGCTCCGCGCCGGTCTGCCAGGAAAAGTCAACCGGCACCTGTCAATGTTCGCCACAAGACAGTTGTTCCCATCCCGGTCAAGAAAGATCGTAGGCCGAAGACAGGGCAGCTCGGAATCATGCGGATGAAGACGACAGAAGCTCCCAAGAAGAGAACCCTCACACGGGTGAAGAATTCATCTTGAGCAGATCAACTCCACGGTTGCCGATAACGCCTATTCTGCCGGGAGATCCTGAATATGATGAGGACGAAGACGAAGAACAATTTTCCGACGGCTAGATAGCTTAACAACTACTACTTTGGTAAACAATTATCGAGAATATAATCATCTCCTTCATCACTTTCAATCTATGAACGTAGTATAATGTACTTCCGTTCCATGCTTTCACACTAGATTGTCCATTCCCTCGTGGGTTGGAGCATGATTTCCAGGACGATTCCCTCACATCTCTAGACTCGATGGTCTATGGTAGAAATAGCAGAACAATTGGGTTTGTACGTGCTTCATCGCCTACTTGCTTCCGGTAATGTGTGGACGTGCACGATACACGATCAACCTGAAATGGACGTCCGGTGGATGTCCAGCTCAGATGCATTGCTGGCCAGCCCAGAAATTCTACAATTTCGGGCACAAAAAAACATTGCAAAAAACATCGATTTGGGCGGTCGATTGTGCCGTACGGCACACCCCCATCTCAAAAACATGTTCACATGTGCATGTTTTTGAGAATAGCCCAAATTTTAATTCTAATCAAGGTGTCTAATTTGGCCACAACGGCCCCAGGCACCGGCCGCCGCCCCGAGTGGGGTCATCACTGGCTTCTGTAAGCACTAACTGTGAGGCTAAAAGGCGCCTAACGACGGGTCGATTTCAGGCTCAACACGTCAGGGACAGGTCTTGGTCCTTGTTCCATCATGGTCCCGCCTCACTCTCTCACGACCAACCTGAAATGGACGTCCGGTGGATGTCCAGCTCGATTGCACTGCTGGCCAGCCCAGAAATTCTAAAATTTCGGGCACAAAAAAATATTGCAAAAACATCGATTTGGGCGGGTCGATTGTGCCGTACGGCACACCCCCATCTCAAAAACATGTTCACATGTGCATGTTTTTGAGAATAGCCCAAATTTTAATTCAAATCAGGGTGTCTAGTTTGGCCACAACGGCCCCAGGAACCGGAGCCGCCGCCCCGATCGGGGCTATCACTGGCTTCTATAAGCACCAACTGTAAGCCAAAATCGCGTCTCACGACGGGTCGATTTCAGGCTCAATACGCCAGGGACAGGTCTTGGTCCTTGTTTCATCATGGTCCCGCCCCACTCTCTCACGACCAACCTGAAATGGACGTCCGGTGGATGTCCAGCTCGATTGCACTGCTGGCCAGCCCAGAAATTCTAAAATTTCCGAAAAATCAATTTGGTGACCCAGCATCTCCTGTGCCGAAAATTCCCGCAGTCACTTCTGATATACTATATCGTAGTAGTAGTAGTAGTCTAGACGTGTTTCGCACTTGTACGCATCAGGGAAGGCTGCACGGAAGGTTGAGACTACGCTACTTGTGTACCGCGTCGTCTGAAATAGCGAGTAGTGTTTGTTGTATAGTTGTGGAGTATGCGTCTGGTGGTTTGTAAAGCTTGCAGAACGGGATAGGGATGTGGGTGGCCCTATTTTATGAATACATGAGTACCAATATTCAGGGTTGACAAAGCGGAAAGTCATAGGCTCGTACATGTTTGAGATTGCATAGTGGAGAAAATATTTACATCGAAATTTACATGGAGCAGATGGAGGTTTTAAGGATGAGGTATGAGAGGAAGAAAATTCTTCTGTGGTATGAGGATGTGTTCTGTGGGGGGATGGAATCTATGGATGGTACAGGGGGAGGTGGAAATGTACGGAGTGCGGGTTTAGATTGGAGTGTGATTCGGAGAGGAGTGCCGACGAGCATATTATGGGGATGGGGGAGACGCTGCGGGGTGTTGGGGTAGTGAGAGTGGAGGAGGTGTTTAGGTGGGGCCGTAGGAGGGTGCGGTTGAAGGCGCCGAGAGGAAGGGGTTTTTAGGAAAGTGAGGAAAAAGAGGCGGGAAGGGGGGTGGCGTCTGTTCTGGCTATGGTGAGTGGGGATGTGATGGAGAAGAAGGGGGTTATTGTATTTGGGGAGGGAGGGGAGTGAGAGGATGGGTGCGAAGTGGGGGGTTCATATGTGGTTCAGAGCGGGGGGGTTTCTGGGGAGACGGCGGGGGAGCGGGAGCGTGGGCCGGTGGTGGTGCTGTATACGGTATCGAAGATGTGGATGGCGTGGGGGGCATGGAGCAGCTGAGGGAGGGAGGGGTGGAGCAGGTTGGGTACAGGATGGGGAGTGAGAGGTTTTCGAAGAGTAAGCTGCAGGGGAAGTTTGTGGAGAGGGCGGAGGAGAGGGGTTGAAGGTAGAGGAGAGAGGGTATTGAAGAACAATACGTTGCAAAGGTGATGGGGGAGAGCATGGTCGAGGATATAGGGGGTGTTTTTCCCTATTCTGAGGTAGTATGAGGACTGGTTATACGAAATCTGTACGGTAGAGCAGAAAAGTAGGTATGGAATGGAGGTGTGCACCGTGGAAACGGGGATAGGTAGCTGAAAATGCGTGCTAGAGTGGTATTGGGGGTGTTTGAGGTACAGTACGGGGGAGGTGGGCACCAACTGGAAGGGGGTGTGAGCGAGAGGATAAAATTAAAGACGAAATTGGAGTCGACCGACAAGGAAAAATAGAGTGGTCGCCGTGATGGATGCGGACATCCATGTCGAGCACGGCGGCAGAAATTTCTGGGCTCCAAATTTTTGAATTTCTGAACCGGCGCCCGTCCTAGGTGGACCTAGACATGGCGGAAGTCCATCCCGAGGGGGACATCCGTGGTACTAGAAACAATGAATGTCGCCCTAGTAATACTAGACGTACTAGACCACATGGACGTCCGGCTCTAGGCGGACATCCAAAAATACTGGAGAACATGGACGTCCGCCTAGTAATACTAGGTGTACTAGAGGTTGTGGACGTCCGCGTCCATTTCCGAGAACACAGACGAATGCATGGGAAGATCTTAAAGAAGGTTTGTGTGACCCAAATGAACTTGCATCACCGGACTGTAAGAAACAAAAGGTGGTGATGACCGACGCGAGTGATTATGGTATTGGTTGGGTTCTATTACAGGAGTCTAATAAGGATGAGTGGAGGCCAATTGCCTTTACATCTCGAAAGTTGAAGGGAGCGGAGCAAAGGTATACTGTAACCGAGAAAGAGTGTCTGGCAGTAGTACATGCACTTAAAAAATGGAGGCATTATCTTCATGGAAGCATGCAGTTTACGGTGAAATCGGACCATCAAGCCTTGAAGTGGCTCATGTCATTAAGGGAGCCTAAAGGAAGACTGGCAAGGTGGATGATTGAGGTGCAGGACTATGATTTCGTGGTAGAGTATGCTCCGGTCCAGTCAATGGCAGTTGCAGATACGCTGAGTCGTGATTCAGTAACGAATACACGCTGTCCAAGATGCAATGAGCTCATCATGATGATGACTGAGTGGGAGAGGTCATTACCGACAGTGGAGAAAATCAGAGAAGGCCAGCGAACTGAGTTTGAAGACTTGGAAAGGGTAATTACGGAAAGAAGCAATCACGTACTGGATGAGGATGGACTATTGTGTATTACTGAGGGTTCTAGTATGCGTATTATAGTTCCAAAACTACTTATTCAGCAAGTGCTTGATTACGCACATGGTGCAAGGCCTAATGGTCATCAAGGTGTATGGAAAACAATTCAATGGGTGGAAAGGAGGTTTTGGTGGAAAGGTTGGAGAAAGGATGTGTCGGAACGGGTAAGAAAATGCATTAACTGTTCACTGCATAGACTGAGGAAGCCAGGTGTGCAGGGCAATATGAAGAAATGGCATCCGTTGAGACGATTCCAAGTCGTTGCAGTTGATGTATTGGATGTATCGACATCCAATAGGAGAAGTACATCAAAAGCTGTTGTAATGGGAGACTTATTCACGAGGTTTGTGTGGGCTTCTGCAGTGAAGGATGAGCGGGCAGAGACTATTTCTCAGGTGTTGCTCGATGAGTGGATATTGAGGTTTGGGCCTCCAGAAAAGCTTCTAAGTGACAGGGGAAAGACATTTATGAGCGAGATGGTGCAACATTTTTGTACATGTGTCGGGGCAAAGAAGATATTCACCAGTCCCTATCACCCACAAACTGATGGTTTTATCGAGAGATTTAACCGTACTCTGATGAAGGACATTCGTGCATATGTGTCAATAGAGGAAGACGATTGGGTGCAACATTTGCCAATGGCATGTTTCAGGTATAATACAGCTGTGAACAGTGTCACGGGAATGACTCCATACAAGGCTGTTTTCGGAGTGGATGCATTTGATTTTGATGCTGAAGCAGGTAGGCGAATGGCCATCGACCAAGAACCAGAAAGTAACGAGGCGTTAGCAAGGAGGCTTGCAGAGTTACATTGGCAATTACTACAGAGTGGGAGCAAGGCACGTACAGATGCAGCTAAGCAGTACAATAAGCTAGCAAATGCAGTGGAGTTTGAAAAGGGTGATCGAGTTATGGTGTTTAATCCTCGCCACCACATGGAGAAGGGGAGAAAGCTACGTACACCATGGATGGGGCCGTATAAAGTGCAGGAGGTGTTAACTAATGTTTCATACATTGTCAAGTCTGAAGTTGGACTGGATGTCGCTCGAGTACATGTCAATAGACTTCAGAAGTATGATGAGGACATATGTGAGACTGGGGACCCAATCGATGGGGTCTTCCCAGACAGTCGAAGAATTATCAAAAGTATAATTGAAGAGAAGATCAAGGATGGCAAACGGTGGTTCAAGGTGAAACACACCTATGCCAATGGAGCAGAATGGGTCAGTGAGGCAGATCTACCTACATTAATTGTTGCGGAGTATGACGCAATAGTCGCATCGAAGGCCAAACGCTCTGTGGCAAAGTGAGGATAAGCGAGTGAGGCCGAGTGTTACGTGGGAGCAGAGAATGGTACCAAGTCAGGTAACTAAAAGGCCGACACTTAACATCAGTTTGTAGTGTATTGCACCGCAGTGCAGCGTATTGCGTTGACATGCAATGCAGTTCCATCATGTGGAAATAATTTACAGAATGCAAAGGAGACAAACCAAAAGATTTCAGGAGAGTATGGGAGGAAGTGATTATCAACACTGGAACCACTGACAGTATAAATAGGTAGCAATGAATAGAGAGCAAAGAAGAGAGCAGGGAATGGAGCAGAAGAAGAGAGCAAGGAGAGAGTAAACAAACGGGAGTTTTACTTCATACCGGTATCTAACAGCATCATGGGTGTCGGGGTCGGCGGGATGGGGAGACAACGAGATCCACGACGGTCATTCAAACGGCAAAAACGGATCATGCAGACAGACGAGAATCGGCGGCAGCGGGCGATAGCGAGGCGGCGTCTCTGACCGACCAAGCATCTGCGGGGACCGCAGGGGTTTCTCATGTGATCGACGGCATCGATGTCAAGATTGTTTTGAGCGGATGCGAAAGCGATGAGGCAGAAAGAGGCGATGAGGAAGGCGGTGAATTTCATGATGATAAGTGAGGAAGCGGGAGGAGGATGGATAGTTTGATGGGTTGGAGAGAGCGTTGTGGAGGGAGGAGAGGTGGCTTTAAACTCTGCGGGAAGTGTCTGACACTGGCTTTTCTGAAGTGGATGCACGTCTAGAACGTCATTTTCTCAAACGGAACGTAGATTGCAGTTTCTCGGAAAATGTCGCTGATATGAAGCTTTGGCTTAATAATTTTCAGGCCCACCTACTGACTCTAATGCATCACTTAACGGATTATTGCTCTGTCAACAATGGCGCATATGACAAGCGAGTGGACAGGAATCCTTCCTCTGAGTGATTATTTTGATGGTGCACGAATCGTTCTGCCAACAAAAAATATCGGATAGAGGTAGAAGGAGATGATCAATTCAACGTCAGAGATAACCGAATGTTTGAGCATGACGATGACGATCTAAAACGTCAGGTGTTGTTTGTAGTTCTCTGCTCCTTACACTCAACAGCCACCCTTCTATGAATTGTGGCCCGGCATATGATAATGGGGTTGTTGAAGATCCGGTATCGCATACCGTCGTTTACTTTGGGATGCGTCGCCGTTCCGACTTAAATACTATTATGAGCTGGATACTGTAAATGTGTTATTGTGTAATTCGTTGATCATCCGATGACGTAGGGTTTCGCTGGCTGCGCTGCGGAGATGCTTTGATCATCCGACAGTCGCCGCGCAGCGCGGGCTGTGAAAGCCGGAGTAGTTCTAGTTTTTGTTTGTATTGGGCCGGTTTGAGTGCTTTTGTGAGGATGTCGGCAGCATTATTTGTCGAGGGTATGTATTCCAAGGTGATATATTTGTGTTGTATTAGTTCTTTTAGATAGTGATATTTAACGTCGATATGTTTCGACTTGGGTGTAGGATGTTCCGTGTTGGCGGTCGTTAGTGCCCCTGCATTGTCGATATGTAGTGTTGTTGGCTTTTTTTCGTTGTGTTGTAAGTCTGTGAGCAGGTTTCTGACACACATTATGTGTTGTGCGGTGTGGAATGCTGCGATGTATTCTGCCGCCCATGTGCTTGTGGCTATAAGTCTTTGTCTTTTGGATTGCCATGCGATGGGTGATTGGTTGTATGTGACCAGGGTGCCTGATGTTGAACGTCTTGTTGTCGTGCAGGCGGCGAAGTCGCTATCGGTATAGGCGCGTAATGTTTCTTGGAGTGTGTTATTGTAATGGATTCCCTTGTTGGTGGTGGATGAGAGGTAACGGATGACTCTGAGTCCTGCTTTCCAGTGAAATGTTGTTGGCGATTGGGCATATCTGCCTAGATATCCAGTGATAAAGGCAATGTCTGGGCGGGTGGAGTCGGCGAGGTAGCGTAGGCAGCCAATGAGTGCGTTGTAATTGTATTGGGAGGTGTCTAGTGGCTTCGTGTCTTTCGTTGGTGCATTGAGCAGGTCTGATGCAATTGGTGTGTCTGACGGTTTGGCATTTGTTTGACCGAATTTTTGACTGATCGTTTCGATGTATGCGGGTTGTGTAATGGTGATGCCTGTCGCGTCTCGGGTCACCTTCCATCCGAGGATGTGACTTACCGGGCTGAGGTCTTTAAGTGTGTATTTTTGTTGGATGTGTTCTTTCACTTTGGTGCATAGTGTTTTGTTGTTATATATGACAAGAAAGTCGTCAACTGTTATGACGCAAAATAAGAATTGGGAGGGGTCCTTGGTTGAGGTCAGGTGATATGTGCAGCTGTCGCTTGATAGTCGCGTGAAATTGTGTAGTTTAAGGTGTTGTGACAGTCCTTTTGTGAATATGTGGCAGGCCTGTCGCGCACTGTACATGTTTCCTGTTACTTTGCCTACCTTGCCTGGGTATTTGTACGTTCCGTCAAATCTTTGAGGTTGGTAGATATAAAGGGTTTTGTCGTCGGCGAATGTTTCGTGTAAGAATGCAGAGTCGAGGTCCCAGTGGTCTGCGGAGTAGTTGTTAGCGGCGGCGAGGGCGAGTGATAGGCGGATGGCGTCTCTGTCCGCGACTGGTGACGATAATTCGTCGGGGTTAAAGTGTTCGTGTGGGCGTTGGAGGTCTCCGCGTATATTGCAGCGTGTTTTTCTTGTGACTGGATTGCCGTGGGCGTCCGTTTTTGTCTTTAGGACTATTTTTACGGGTAATAGCTTGGCTCCGTTTGGGACTTCCGATGCTGGTATGTATGTGATGGTTCCGCGTTTCTCTAGTGAGTCCAATTCTTTGTTCCATGAGGTTGCCCATTGTTGTGCGTCCGGGGCTTTTCTGGCCTCAGCTAGCGTTTTGGGTGAGCTGAAGCATTCTGGGGTGTTATGGGTTATTGCCTTGGCTTGTTTCGCGTGGTGTGCAGTTGGTGTGGTGGTTATCGTGGCGGTTGGGTCTGTGTTGGGATTGTATATATGGAAATCCGTTTTGCGACAGCGTGTGATGGTTTGTTCTTGTGGGTTGTATATGTAATAGTGGTGTGTATCCATTCTGCCAATATATTGCATCAGTTGGGCTCTGGTATCGAGTTTCGTGCGTGGTTTGCGGTCGTGTGTGTAACCGTATTGACCAAAGGGAAGGAATGTAGACACGTCGGGTATTTGACCTGTCCATACCGTTATGGGTGGTTTGCCATGGGCGTTGTGAGGTGAGTGGTTGTGATGATCCACGGCGGCATGCAGCGCGTATTCCCATAGGGTGAGGGGAAGTTTTGCCGTGTGTAGTAATGTCCGTACTGTTTCCATTAGGGTTCTGTTGACCCGTTCTGCGAGGGTGTTTTCTTGCGGAGTATACGGAATTGTCGGGTGTGTTGTTATGTGTTCTTGTGCGTAAAAGCTTTGAAGTGGTTTAGTGAAATATTCTGGAGCATTGTCCATAGTGATGTCGGTTACCCGTAGTGGTGTTGTGGTGTGGATCCGTGATATGTATTGTTGTATGTATGCCGCTGCAATGTTCTTCTGGGGTGCGATGTGTACTTGGAGAAATCGGCTGTGTTCATCGAGGAATGTAGCAAAATGTTTGTTGTGATGTATAGATGTGGGGTTAATCGGGCCGCATATGTCTGTGTGGACGTGTGCACAGAGCGGTGCCTGTCGTAGTCTTGGTTTGAAGGGTGCTGAGGCTTGTTTGCCTAACGCACATCCAGAGCATGTTATTTTTGGAGGCGGCTCTTTGAGTGTGGTTGGGAGGCCTTTGACGAGGTTTTTTGTCGCTAATATGTGGATGCGGTGGGGATGGAGGTGACCCAGTTTTATGTGCCAGTGATGATAGTCTTTGTCGATTTGTGAAAGGATTTCGGTGGGTAGAGGGAGTGCGTGTGTGGTTATTCGGGGTGCTTTTGTATTTTGGTTCGTGGATGTCGTGGAATTCTTTGTTGGGGGGTAGGTTTGGGTGGTAGGTACTCGTGTAATGGTTCTTGGTATGTTGGGGGATGGTGTTTGTGTGTGTGGATTTTGTTGGGATGGTGTCGCCGTGTGGGTGTGGCCCTTTGCGGTGGTTGTTCTGGTGTTGTTTGGCTGTAGGGTTGGTCGGGTTGTGCGGCTTGGTGTGACTGTTGGTATAGATATGGATGGGACTGGGGGTTTGGGGGGCGGTTTGGTTGCGGCTGCCTGTGTTGTTGTCCTGTTGGTTTCGTGTTAAGGGTTTATATGTTTTTGAAGGGGGTTTGGGTGCTATCTTTGGCTGCGGTGGTCGTGGATGTTGTTGGCTGTTGCGCAGTTGTGCAAATTGAAAGGGTTGTGGGGTTGTGTGGTTTTTTTGTGTTGTTCGATTGGTTGGTTTTGGTTGTGCGTTTGTTTGCCTGCGTCCCAAGTTTCGTTTTGTTGTTGTACGCTGTAGTATCGGCGTTCGGTCTGCACGTGCGCCATAGCTGCGGTAATTTTTAGCGGATTTGTATTGCTGGGATTGTTTAGGCGTTTGGAAGGTTGGCGTTTGCGTTTCGTGCCTCGCGTCGTTGGTGTGTTTAGGAAGTAGAGATTATTGTGACGTGGTGCTGTTGCGATTGTGATGGAATGGTGGGGAGGTTTTTGAGGGGTGGTGACGTAAGCTCGGTCTTGTTGGAAAAGAACGTCGTAGTTGTCAGCTAGTTGGCTGACTGAGACGAGATTATATTCCGCTGCGGGCATGGTCACTGCGTGTGGGATAGGTATTGTATGTCTTTCAGAGATAGGTAAGTCAGCTGGGCCTTGGTGTGTGATGCGTGAGAGTGTGCCTGATGCTGTGATCGTGGACGAAGTGCAGCTGCCATGGTGTCTTGGGGATATTTGAAGTGAGTAGGTGTTGCGCCAGAGTCGAGGATATATGATGAACGAGAGTCATTGTTTACTGAGCTGGAAGGTGGAGATTGTGGGTACGATGTAGGAGGTGGATGGCTGAGTGGGGAGGGGGAAGTTGGTATATTTCGGGTGGAGGGTGTATCGGTGGGATGTTAAGGTCATGTTGGGAGGATTTTGTGTTGTGGTGAGTATGTGGCGGAGGACGGGGGATGGATTGGTGGGTAGTGATGGTACGGGAGTGGGATGGCGGTTTGTGCTCGAGGTTGAGGAGGTGAAGTAATTGTTTGTTGTTGGTCAACGACCGTTTCGTGTAGCATTCCGCTGTTGAGTGAGTGCGTGATCCGTGTAGTGTGCACCATGGGCCTCTGTATCCGTACGGAGGTGGGATATGTGTGTGTGGGTCAATGCGGTTTGGTGCTTGGTGATGAGTGCGTGTGTGCGTGTATCGGCCTGTTGTGTAGTTGTATGGTTTGTATGTGCTTGTATAAGGATGATTTGTGGTTGGGTAGAGGGGGATTGGTGGATGGGGAATAGTGGGAGGGGTGATTGGTAGGTGGGTGATTATAGGGGTAGTGATTTCTGGAGCGGCCTTTTCGTGTTCAACCAACATGTTGTATATTTGTTGTAGTGATGGTCTGCGTCCTTGGTGAAAGTTGTGAAAGTTCGCAATGTTACGTAGGAGAGGGGCCCATTCAGGTATGTGGTATAGGCCATCGATGACGAACTGTGCGGTGGTTTGTTCGTCGTCGATATTGGGGAAGGCGGACTGGAGCATGATGGATCGTAGCTCGTTGTGTTTGTCAATATAGTTTTGTATCGGCGTTCCCGGGCGGTATTTGAGTTCTGCTGCCTGTCTGCGTAGGTTCGCTTCGGAGTTCTGAGGTGGTATGGCTGATAGCTGGTCTTTGATGAACTGATATAAGTGAGGTGTGGGGCTGTTCAGCGTGTTCGGACTCAGGTTCTTGATTACGTCGGGAGAGATGTTTGGGAGTATGAGAAGGCGGGCAAGCGCGATCTTTGTGGTGGTGTTTCTTGTGTTCGATGGGATCGGAGGGTTCTCCGGGCTGGGGCCGTGGACATAGGGAATGAGGTCGTGGAGGGTGGCATGGCTGTCCACTGTGTGACACCATTGTATGAGGTTATGTTCCGTGAGGGAGGGTACGTGAAAGGAGGGGATAGGTTCGGGGGATGGGGTGGTGTGCGGGGTTGTGTTCGTGGGTTGTTCCATGGTAGGGAGAGGGGATTCGGTATGGGTTTCAAGGAGAGTTTGTTGGTATAGATCGTAAGGGAGATTAGTGATGGTGAGGTGTCTGCGGCGGTTTGTGTTGTATCGCGCACAACGCTTTGCGCGATCGGTGATGCGATCTTCGTCGATGGTGGGGTAACGCTGTGAGGTCGCCGTATTGGTGGAATGGTGGTCACGATAGGGTGGGTGGGTGGAGAGGATTGGTTAGCGCAGTGGTTGTTGGGCTCATAACCTGTTGAAGATCCAGTATCGCATACCGTCGTTTACTTTGGGATGCGTCGCCGTTCCGACTTAAATACTATTATGAGCTGGATACTGTAAATGTGTTATTGTGTAATTCGTTGATCATCCGACAGGGGTGTCGTACACGTTTCTCGTGTGTCATCGTTATTTTTGTTTGAAATTTCAATGTTGAACTATTGTCTATCTGTCACTTTTCATCGTATGACAAGTATGACATGAGACAGGTCTCAAAAAGTATCATACATTCATCGAATTGGTGACATGAGTACAGCGAGGGAAACATCGATAACTAAATTTGACAGCCACAACAATGCGATTCTAGAGACTTCATGTCTTCCTTTCCTGCCTGCAATCTACTGAATACTATCACTTGGGAGCGCGCCAAAGATTCAAACAGAATTCATGCAACATGTGGCGTATTCGAGTCCACGTAATGCCCGAAACTTCCTCTTGCGTTCCATAGCAGCGAAGTTATGGTCTCGGTTGCCGCTTTGATTTTATTCATCTGTTTTTATTTTCAATCGAGCGTTCTCTACAAGATTAACAAGCGCTGAGCAATGGTTAGTGTTGCGCTGTGACAGCAAGTTGCAACAAACGACAATCAATGTCCTCTGCACGAAAGGCCAAATGTACGAATCTTGATATTCCATTGCCTCACTCATGCCTTGTTCAAATAACTATCTGACGAAAGGGCACAATATTGTTGAAACTTTGTTCATTCCTTCTTTCAGAGTGCTGCTCCGTGCCCATATGGAGTAGACTTCATTCAACGCGTTGTTTGCCAGAATTTCTGCTCAAGTACTATACATGACTGAAATCTTGCAAAATAGGTTCCTACTCCGCAAGTGGGTATTACGGAAATAAGTTTTGTAGACAATCGAGGTTGTGAGATGGAATGTTTACTGCTGATGCCCCCCTCCTTCTTTCATTCTGGGTTTGTCAAGGGCTCTATTTATACTAAACTGCTTTGATGAGCGGTCGCTATCCACAACCGTTCAGCGTGTAATCGTGGGTAACACTAATGTGTATGATAACCCAGTTTGATTAGACCCTTACTCTCAATGATCTACTAACTTGGCCTTCTTAATACGGTTCTCTGTCCGTATGTGTCCTATTATTTGTGCACACACTGTACCGGATGCACTACCCTTACTATTCGTGGGTGGCAAGTGCTATTCGTATTTCAATTCTCGATTGTTATGCCAGCTCATAACACGCAAAGCGTGCAAAGCGTGTTACACTGCCCCAATGGTCTGGAACGTTTTTGTTCAGATCATTAGTTTCTCATACCCACTTGGACACTCGCTTCCTTGACCAATTTGGTCTGTTTTTGCGACATCAAGAACTGTTCCACCATATCCGTATGTCCTCGTGTAACTTTAGCAATGGTTCCCATGTATAATCCGCGACATCTGGTAAACCCTGCCATTCTACCTGAATGAATTTGGAAGTTCCTATAGTGCGCAATGCGTGTAGCTTTTCTGCCTCCTCATATGTTGCTTCCGAGTGTTCTGCGTGACGTATTAGCGCATCTGAAGCCTCAATATCCTCTGGACTAGACATATATATCTGCATTCGCGTTGCGTGTACTCGTTCTGTTTTTCCATCCACCAGACCAGTAACTTCATATACTAATGGATGCAGTATTCTCGTCACTCGCCTTGGACCGGTCCATTTGAAAAGAAGCTTGTGTCCTTTCTCATGCGGTCTTTTGACGAGAACAAAATCTCCTAGAGTGAAACTGGGAGTGATAACCTTGGTGTGCTTGTTATGAGCATGTATCTGCCTTGCTCTTTCGGCGCTTACTCTGTCTGATACATTTTTGTGCACATTTTCGATAGCTTTTTGCAGTTCATCCAGATTGGTGATTGTGCCAATTTTGTTGCGAGTTAAATCTCCTCCATGTATGAATCGGAGATCGCCTTGTAGAGAGCTGTCACGTGTGGGCCTGATGCCTGTCATTACTTGTAGTGGGGTACGACATGTATTGTCTTCGTTCATCCCCAACCTCGCCACCGGTGATTCGTTAAGCACAACTTGTACCATATTGATAATTTTTGGCCAGTCCTGTGGCGCTAGTTTCAGCTCGGATAACAATGCGCGTATTGTCCTCAACACCTCGCGACAGCATCTTTCGACAGTGCCGTTTGCCCACGGACTATAAGCGGTGATAAATTGATGTTTGATACCGCAATCTTCTGCAATGTTTTTCATTACAGCGTTCTTAAAATGACTTCCTTGATCCGATACCCACACTCTCATTTTGGAGAAAGTAGTGATCCAGCGAATAATTTCGGTGGCCACTACTTCAGCGTTGGCGTTTCTAGCGGGACACAGCCAAGTGTACGATGACAAGTCGTCTTTGATGATTAATGCATACTTTAAGCCTTCCATTCCATGTCCAAGGTACAGGAAGTCGAAGTGTACTACTTCATTCGGCTTCTGGGCTGAAATTGTACCTGATAAGGGACGAGGAACTCTCTCCCCAGAACGAGAGGTCAGGCAGTGGATGCAAGCTCTGACGAACTCCTTGCAATCGTCTTCCAGCGTCTTCCAATAGTACTGCTCTTTGAGAATACATTTGGTGGCGTGCGATCCTCTGTGTCCGCTTCTTCCACAATGAGCAATCACCAGAATTTGGGATTGTAACTCCAGATCTTGTTCAGGGATCCAAACCTTTTCATTCATCGTCCATACTGCCCCTGGGATTTTTTTTGCGTTCTTTGGTACTGATTGTTCGTGATGTGTTTGGGAGTTACGCACCGCATCGATTGTCGGCCATACAAAATCGTCATCGAAAGGTGATCGGACAATGTCTTTGGGTGTCTCTATGTTTCGTACCC
Organism: Asparagopsis taxiformis; assembly: GCA_030407315.1. NCBI lineage: Eukaryota > Rhodophyta > Florideophyceae > Bonnemaisoniales > Bonnemaisoniaceae > Asparagopsis > Asparagopsis taxiformis. The sequence goes on along the minus strand of JALQPE010000468.1, from coordinate 44,476 downwards.
TGCGTATTGCAGAGCGCTTCCCTCTATAGCCTGCTAGCCAGCGTGTCATTATATCTGGCATGACATTGTTTATGCCAGCAATATGCTCAATAGTGTAAGCAAACTTGGAGAGATGCAATGCCCATCTCTGCACTTTGGAGACTACGTGTCGTCCCAGTGCTGGCTCCAATGATAGCGGGTTGAACACGAACAGCAGGTTCTTGTGATCAGTGTACACGTGTATAGGTCTCTCTGTGAGAAGTAGGTAGTCCAGTTTCTTAAAAACTTGCAGTATTGCAAATGCTTCTTTTTCGAAGGTGGACCAGTTTTTCTCCGCATTTTTAAATTCTGAACTGAGGAAAGCCAAGGATTGTGTCTTTGGTTCCCAATCTCCTTGTCCAGATCTTTGCTGTCGCATTGTGTCACTACAGCAGCCCAATGTGTATCCGATGCGTCTGTGAAGACACATGTCTCTTTTGCGTTATCTGGGTGTGACAATGTTACTGCGTTTCGCGCAAGCTGTCTTGAATAGATGTGAACGAATCGTCATGCTTTGCTCCCCAAGACAGCTGTGTAAAGGAATATTTTTGATAGCTCGCGTTGTACGTCTACCTGCTTTTGAATATGCGGCCTCCAATATGTCTCTTAATGGTTGGATGCGTGCTGCGAAGTCTGGAACTGCTTGGGACATCCATTGTATACAGTATACGTATTGGGACAGTTCCCCAGCTGTCTGTGGTGTTCGTCTGTGTTCTCGGAAATGGACGCGGACGTCCACAACCTCTAGTACACCTAGTATTACTAGGCGGACGTCCATGTTCTCCAGTATTTTTGGATGTCCGCCTAGAACCGGACGTCCATGCGGTCTAGTACGTCTAGTATTACTAGGACGACATTCATTGTTTCTAGTACCACGGATGTCCCCCTCGGGATGGACTTCCGCCATGTCTATGTCCACCTAGGACGGGCGCCGGTTCAGAAATTCAAAAATTTCGACCCCAGAAATTTCTGCCGCCGTGCTCGACATGGATGTCCGCATCCATCACGGCGACCACTCTATTTTTCCTTGTCGGTCGACTCCAATTTTGTCTTTAATTTTTTCATCCTCTCGCTCACACCCCCTTCCATTTGGTGCTCACCTCCCCCGTACTGTACCTCAAACACCCCCAATACCACTCTAGCACGCATTTTCAGCTACCTATCCCCGCTTCCACGGTGCACACCTCCATTCCATACCTACTTTTCTGCTCTACCGTACAGATTTCGTATAACCAGTCCTCATATACCTCAGAATAGGGAAAAACATCCCCTATCCCCTCGACCATGCTCTCCCCCATCACCTTTGCAACGTATTGTTCTTCAATACCCTCTCTCCTCTACCTTCAACCCATCTCCTTCGCCCTCTCCACAAACTTCCCCTGCAGCTTACTCTTCGACCTGCTCCACCCCTCCCTCCCTCACCTGCTACATGCCCCCACGCCATCCGCATCTTCGATACCGTATACACCACCACCACCGGCCCACGCTCCCGCTCCGCCGCCGTCTCCCCAGAAACCTCCCCGCTCTGAACCACATATCAACCCCCACTTCGCACCCATCCCCCCACTCTCCTCCCTCCCCAAATACAATAACCCTCTTCTTCCCATCACATTCCCACTCACCACAGCCAGAACAGACGCCACCCCCCTTCCCACCTCTTTCTCCTCACTTTCCTAAAACCCCCTCCTCTCGGGGCCTTCAACCGCACCCTCCTACGGTCCCACCTAAACACCTCCTCCGCCCTCACTACCCCAACACCCCGCAGCGTCTCCCCAATCCCCATAATATGCTTGTCGGCACTCCTCTCCGAATCACACTCCAATCTAAACCCGCACTCCGTACATTTCCACTTCCCCCTGTACCATCCCATCCCAAGATTCATCCACCCCCCACAGAACACATCCTCATACCACAGAAGAATTTTCTTCCTCTCATACCTCATCCTTAAAACCTCCATCTCCTCCATGTAAATTTCGATGTAAATATTTTCTCCACTATGCAAACTCATACATGTATGAGCGTATGCCTTTCCGCTTCGTCAACCCTGAATATTTGTATTCATGTATTCATAAAATGGAGCCACCCACATCCCTATCCCGTTCTGCAAGCTTTACAAACCACCAGACGCATACTCCACAACTATACAACAAACACTACTCGCTATCTCAGACGACGCGGTACACAAGTAGCGTAGTCTCAACCTTCCGTGACGCCTTCCCTGATGCGTACAAGTGCGAAACACGTCTAGACGTATATCAGAAGTGAGCGCGGGAATTTTCGGCACAGGAGATGCTGGGCCACCAAATTGATTTTTCGGAAATTTTAGAATTTCTGGGCTGGCCAGCAGTGCAATCGAGCTGGACATCCACCGGACGTCCATTTCAGGTTGATCGTGAGAGAGTAGGGCGGGACCATGATGAAACAAGGACCAAGACCTGTCCCTGACGTGTTGAGCCTGAAATCGACCCTTCGTAAGACGCGATTTTGGCTTACAGTTGGTGCTTACAGAAGCCAGTGATGACCCCGGTCGGGGCGGCAGCCGGTTCCTGGGGCCGTTGTGGCCAAATTAGACACCTTGATTTGAATTGAAATTTGGGCTATTCTCAAAAACATGCACATGTGAACATGTTTTTGAGATGGGGGTCTGCCGTACGGCACAATCGACCCGCCCAAATCGATGATTTTTCACAATTTTTTTCTGCCCGAAATTTTAGAATTTCTGGGCTGGCCAGCAGTGCAATCGAGCTGGACATCCACCGGACGTCCATTTCAGGTTGGTCGTGTGCTGCCCACATCCATGCATTGCAGCAACTAAGCAGGCGGGCTCACTACTCATACAAAGTGCACGGAATATGAGTAACGTGATGTGTGAGTGTTGTTTGTCGTGAGGATGTAAGGTGGGACCATGATGAAACAGGAAAAAGATGTCTCCCTAGCATAACTTGGGCTTGAAGCCTGGAATCGACCCTTCGTAAGACGCGATTTTGGCTTACAGTTGGTGCTTACAGAAGCCAGTGACGGCCCCGGTCGGGGCAGCAGCCGGTTCCTGGGGCCGTTGTGGCCAAATTAGACACCTTGATTTGAATTGAAATTTGGGCTATTCTCAAAAACATGCACATGTGAACATGTTTTTGAGATGGGGGTCTGCCGTACGGCACAATCGACCCGCCCAAATCGATGATTTTTCACAATTTTTTTCTGCCCGAAATTTTAGAATTTCTGGGCTCGCCAGCAATGCAATTGAGCCGGACATCCACCAGACGTCCATTCTGGGTTGTTCGTATGCTGCTCACATCTACGCATTACAGCAACCACGCAGGCGGGCCCACTGCTCATACGAAGTGCACGTAGCATGTGCAGCATGATGGATGAGCAGTGTTTGTCGTGAGAAAGTGGGGTGGGAGCATGTCGAAACAAGGACCAAAACTTCGCCCTGGCGTATTGAGCCTGAGCCTGGAATCGATCCTTCGTGAGATGTGGCTTTGCTTACAGTTGGTGCTTACAGAAGCCAGCGATGGCCCCGCTCGGGGCGTCGGATGGCTTCTTCTGGGGCCGTTGTGGCCAGATTAGACACCTTGATTTGAATTGAATTTTGAGCCATTCTCAAAAACATGCACATGTGAACATGTTTTTGAGATGGGGGTGTGCCGTACGGCACTTTCGACCGCCCAAATCGATATAATTTTGCAATTTTTTTCTGACTGAAATTTTAGAATTTCTGGGCTCGCCAGCAATGCAATTGAGCTGGACATTCACCGGACGTCCATTTCAGGTTGGTCGAGTATTGCACATGGATACAGTTTTGCAGCTATTTCTCAGCCCAACATTTTAGAATTTCAGGGCTGACCAGCAATGTAACCGAGCCGGACTTCCACTGGACGTCCATTTCAAGTTAGGCTAGTGCTGCACATTTGCTCGCATCGCAGCAACTAAGCAAGTGTTGACAGCACCGAGATGCCATGCAGACAAGGGGGAATCGGCTGCAAACGGCTTCCCTGGTCGGCGGCTGGATGTCTGGATGTGAATGGCTGCAAGCATGGAAATCTTGCTACCGCACAGCGCATACACACTGCAGCAGCACATCACTGACGCATGCGAAAGTTGGGTGCTGCAGTGCGTGGTTGTTTGTGTGTTTGTGTGTTTGTGTGTTTGTGTGTGTATGACGAACCTTGTGGTATCCCTAGGCGTGCACTGGTACAAAAAGTTTGGACTGCCCCATCGGTCGTACTTTGGCGCATTTACATGCATCGGAGAACGACCAAGGAGGTAGAGCAGCAATCGCTGTTGGCTGAGCGTCCAAACTGGAGGGCTTGGGGCAATGGTTCTATAGCAGTCATTTATAGGACGCCCACCGTTGATGACTGAGATCCACGGTGGGTTTAGTATTCATGGTGTTGTCCTGCATTGGCGGACGTCGAAGACGAGTACTTCCAGTGAGCGTCCAAGGTGAACAGCTCAGCAGAGGATTATGATGTGGATGTGAAGGCATGGATGAGGCCAGCAGGAACGTTTCTGCAAGATGGGCGTGAGTGGGTAAGTGAGCGGGGAGGGGCCGCTCGGGGCGCTTGGTAGCTTCTGGGGCCGTTGTGGCCAAATTAGAATCAAGCCTATGTCCGGCGGACGTCCTGAATTGCTTTATTTTTTGGGCTATTCTCAAAAACATGCACATGTGAACATGTTTTTGAGATGGGGGTGTGCCGTACGGCACTTTCGACCGCCCAAATCGATGTATTTTTGCATTTTTTTTCTGACTGAAATTTTAGAATTTCTGGGCTCGCCAGCAATGCAATTGCGCTGGTCATTCACCGGACGTCCATTTCCATTTCAGATCTACTGGTTGCACTAGGCCTAAAAGTGTTTCTGGATAGGGCCGAATAACGACCTGGGCAGCACGCACTGCGTAAGATGATCTGTGTGATGCAGACTGCAAGGATTTCTATGGTGATTCTGGCTGGGGAATGTGGTAAGCTTGATTGTTGCGTGGCTTTGTATCTCCTTGCCTGCCATTTTGCTTGGATATTTACACGAGCGATCAAACCGAAGACGCCGACTCGGCACAACTACCAACTCTCCTAGCTTCGAGTCAGCGCCATCTAATTGCAACTTGTGACACTCAAGACGAATACGTTGTGCTGATCTCTGCAATGAAAATTGAGTTAGTGCTGCAGTTCTTTTGGTCGATGCCAATATGCAGAGATACTGTTTACACCTTTTGGGAGTCAAGAAGTTCTCGGATTGCAAATCAAATCAGATCATGGTAGAATATCTGACTTTTCTCTCTTCCCTTCACCACATCTGCATCCGGAGCTGAGCCAAGCTGAGCTGGAGGGAACCCGGCCGCTGACCCCTGTCATTCTCATAAAAATCTTTAATGCAATACTATTCGTGTATGGTAATGTAAGTGCTAATGAAAATGTATACAAGTCTAGAATAAACGTTGCAGTGGTTCTTTGTAGCTATCGATACTTGCTAAAAATCTGTAGCTTTTGCTTCTCGCATGGACGAGTTGCAGTCTTTGTGTTTGTTTCATTTCTGCCACAAACGAGAGGCAATTAGGGTCTGTGTTCACATAGAGAATGATTTAATATATGCGCTCATTGCCGTCGTAGATACTTTTAACAATGGCCAGTACGTTTCTCTCGGCCGCCGCCGGGTACGGTCGGACTGAAAGATCGGGGAGATGTGTGGAGAGTAGTGTTTGGATAGAGACGAATGTTGCGATGGATGGAATGGTGATGATTTCATGCTGAAGCGATGGGAGATGGATGGATATGGTTGAATGAAATCTAGTATTCCGAAGGAGGCCTTTTCTCGAGGAAGAGGCATTATATTCTCACAAAGCATGTAGATACTGGTTTCCAGTTTGGTATGCTATTGTAGCTCAATTCACATCTTATCTACACGTACGTATGGAGAGAGATCCAAGTGTGCGTGGCACAAGTCCAACGGTGAAACAACGCAGTATGAAACTACCACAGATAAGGCGGCGTACAAAATCCTCGACTCAAGGCAGCTCTCAGGCTTTCGTGAGCACCGACTTCGTTCCACCAAGATGTTGCGGAAATATGTGCTGGTCTAACTTGATACGACCATTGGACAGTTTTGCTCTCTAAGCAATGAGCGAAAAATCAATGATTGCGCGTGTCGTCGGTACGGTCTTGTAATGTTGGCTCAACCAATAACATCTAACGTTGAGTTATCCACCCTCCGCCGTGTCGCGTCGTAAATTTGCACAGAAAATTTGTTTCAAATCTTTGCTCCAATTATCAGCTCAAATACGGCATTGATCTCCAGCTTCATCTGGACAGAAACACCGATCGCTCGATGTCTGTCTCAGATAAACCGCAGTCAAACGCCATGCGGAAAGTTTCATCGCTTCCCGTTGCGACTGAATCTGCAAACGCCACACAAAAATTTGCCCTTTCCGCGTCCGGAACGAACGCCGACTACATGTCGTCAGGTTCCTGATCGACTGGATCGATGGAGCTTGCTCTGCAGGAGAGCAGGACAGGCGGTTTGTTATGCCTGGACAATTTCCATACCGATCTCCCTTCTTGAGTGCAAAATTACGAGTCTAGAAATTGACCTGCATCGGCTGCTGTATCACATCTGTGCTAAGGATTGATGATACCCGTACCGCTGAGAAATTGCAGCTCTGGTAACGTGGGGATGATGTGCTGAACACGCAGAACGCTGATCCATAACGGGACTGCTTCATAGGCATAGTACGGAATGTATTGAGACAGCCCAAGCGAATTCAGGAGGGAGCACCAGGGCAGTGCGCGGTGACTCAGCAGATACCAGTGGTGAGTGGTCTAAATGGGGCTACACACGAGTTTGTCAATGAACAGTCTAGTTTAGTTTGGAAATGTGTCGGATGGATGGTATGTTGTAAATGTCGACAGATTTGAGGAAGCGATAGAAGCAATCAGCACCGTGTAGTTGCATCAAGGCTTTAGTGGCCATTGCTAGAGAACTTTCTCCAATGCCCTTATTGCAGGATGGGCAGAAAACCCGGCCGGCTTCGAGATTGAAGAATTCATTGCGCAGATTGAATGAATGCAATTGACGGAGAATGCAGAAGTATACAATGGTATCGTTTTGCAGGGTGACGTAGGGGAAACATGTTGGGCTTGTTGGAAATGCTGAGAGCGATGATGAGATCCAGTCGTTTCCGTCGTAGATGGCAGTGCTTATTTTCTGCACGGCTAGCTTGTCTGCTGGGCGACTGGGCGGTATTGGCGTACGATGAAGCGGGACTGGTGGTGTTTAAATGACATTTTTTGTTTGAAGATGGATGTATGTGTGCGACTAGAATGTAGTAAGAGCATGAAAATGTTTATGTTTGATGGGCGTCGCATGTTGGGGGACTTTATGTCGTGTGGGGCAATAATGTCTCAGGTATTTGAAGCAGACAGCAATCGCTTGAGCGCATATAGACGTCCGGTGAATGACCAGCGCAATTGCATTGCTGGCGAGCCCAGAAATTCTAAAATTTCAGTCAGAAAAAAATGCAAAAATACATCGATTTGGGCGGTCGAAAGTGCCGTACGGCACACCCCCATCTCAAAAACATGTTCACATGTGCATGTTTTTGAGAATAGCCCAAAAAATAAAGCAATTCAGGACGTCCGCCGGACATAGGCTTGATTCTAATTTGGCCACAACGGCCCCAGAAGCTACCAAGCGCCCCGAGCGGCCCCTCCCCGCTCACTTACCCACTCACGCCCATCTTGCAGAAACGTTCCTGCTGGCCTCATCCATGCCTTCACATCCACATCATAATCCTCTGCTGAGCTGTTCACCTTGGACGCTCACTGGAAGTACTCGTCTTCGACGTCCGCCAATGCAGGACAACACCATGAATACTAAACCCACCGTGGATCTCAGTCATCAACGGTGGGCGTCCTATAAATGACTGCTATAGAACCATTGCCCCAAGCCCTCCAGTTTGGACGCTCAGCCAACAGCGATTGCTGCTCTACCTCCTTGGTCGTTCTCCGATGCATGTAAATGCGCCAAAGTACGACCGATGGGGCAGTCCAAACTTTTTGTACCAGTGCACGCCTAGGGATACCACAAGGTTCGTCATACACACACAAACACACAAACACACACACACACACACAACCACGCACTGCAGCACCCAACTTTCGCATGCGTCAGTGATGTGCTGCTGCAGTGTGTATGCGCTGTGCGGTAGCAAGATTTCCATGCTTGCAGCCATTCACATCCAGACATCCAGCCGCCGACCAGGGAAGCCGTTTGCAGCCGATTCCCCCTTGTCTGCATGGCATCTCGGTGCTGTCAACACTTGCTTAGTTGCTGCGATGCGAGCAAATGTGCAGCACTAGCCTAACTTGAAATGGACGTCCAGTGGAAGTCCGGCTCGGTTACATTGCTGGTCAGCCCTGAAATTCTAAAATGTTGGGCTGAGAAATAGCTGCAAAACTGTATCCATGTGCAATACTCGACCAACCTGAAATGGACGTCCGGTGAATGTCCAGCTCAATTGCATTGCTGGCGAGCCCAGAAATTCTAAAATTTCAGTCAGAAAAAAATTGCAAAATTATATCGATTTGGGCGGTCGAAAGTGCCGTACGGCACACCCCCATCTCAAAAACATGTTCACATGTGCATGTTTTTGAGAATGGCTCAAAATTCAATTCAAATCAAGGTGTCTAATCTGGCCACAACGGCCCCAGAAGAAGCCATCCGACGCCCCGAGCGGGGCCATCGCTGGCTTCTGTAAGCACCAACTGTAAGCAAAGCCACATCTCACGAAGGATCGATTCCAGGCTCGGGCTCAATACGCCAGGGCGAAGTTTTGGTCCTTGTTTCGACATGCTCCCACCCCACTTTCTCACGACAAACACTGCTCATCCATCATGCTGCACATGCTACGTGCACTTCGTATGAGCAGTGGGCCCGCCTGCGTGGTTGCTGTAATGCGTAGATGTGAGCAGCATACGAACAACCCAGAATGGACGTCTGGTGGATGTCCGGCTCAATTGCATTGCTGGCGAGCCCAGAAATTCTAAAATTTCGGGCAGAAAAAAATTGTGAAAAATCATCGATTTGGGCGGGTCGATTGTGCCGTACGGCAGACCCCCATCTCAAAAACATGTTCACATGTGCATGTTTTTGAGAATAGCCCAAATTTCAATTCAAATCAAGGTGTCTAATTTGGCCACAACGGCCCCAGGAACCGGCTGCTGCCCCGACCGGGGTCATCACTGGCTTCTGTAAGCACCAACTGTAAGCCAAAATCGCGTCTTACGAAGGGTCGATTTCAGGCTCAACACGTCAGGGACAGGTCTTGGTCCTTGTTTCATCATGTTCCCGCCCTACTCTCTCACGATCAACCTGAAATGGACGTCCGGTGGATGTCCAGCTCGATTGCATTGCTGGCCAGCCCAGAAATTCTAAAATTTCCGAAAAATCAATTTGGTGGCTCAGCATCTCCTGTGCAGAAAACTCTCGCACTCATTTCTGATATACGTTTTGACGTGTTTTTACTTTTAAGCATCAGGAAAGGCGTTACGGAAAATTGGGACTACGCCACTTGTGAGCCGCGTCGTCTGAGATAGCGAGTAGAGTTTGTTGTATAGTATTTATATTGTACTCCAAATGTGCGTTCGAGACCTCGTTTGTAATGTTCTCGTGGTTTTGTGGGTATCAGTTTTGTGCTCACTTCAAGTGCCAGAAGTTCTGGCAGCCCAATGGTGGAATGTGCCTGAGCGATCAGTCATCACCGCTAGGTCACACATTTTGCTGGCAACGTGCGCTTGGAAGGACGAATGACCGCCGTGGGAGATGGATTTTCAATTAATTCATTTGAAATAATAAAATTATATTAATTGCGAACTTCATGGAATAAGTTTGTGCTTTACAGTGGATATTACAGGGATCATTTAAGGGAAGCAAATGGATTGTGATATATATGATTATACCATTCCGATGTTCTCGATCCGGATCTCCTCATTCGGGAGTTCAGAGACCATGGCTTGGGCCATTATTAATCTCAATACCGGCGATGATATGGAGTATGCACAGCAGGACTTAAGCTGACGTTGAAAGCTGTCCAGTCGACGCCGCAGGTTAACCTGTGGAATTCCACTTCTCCGCCGTCACTGGCTGAGGTTCTTTGGTCGTGTTTCCTTTGTTTGGTGTAGAGGATAGAACGACGGTGAGTATGCCAGTTTGGAGAGTATGCAGCGAGGGAAGCGTGTGTTTTGAGTCGTACTGTTGTCGTTGATGCGATATTGATTCATTAGAAGCTTCGTGAGTCATGGTTTGCATGTTGTGAACCATGGGAGGCAGGTAAGTAAGTGAGTCTCGCGGGTGTGCAATAAGGGATGCATGGGTTTTTAGTCTGACTGTTCTGGTTCATTTTGATGTTGTATAGGTGGTGCAGGAATAGTGATGAAGGTAAGTTTCATTGAGCTGAAAGACGGGTTTCGCGATGAAATGGAATGCTGACTACATTTTTTCGTTGCACGATTTGTGAATTATTGGTTGTATTGTTTGTATGATGCAACGAGATGAAGAGGTTAAGTGCGTCCTGAGGGTATGAAGCGAGGGAAGTGTTTGTTTTAAATTTGACTGTCGTCTTTTATGCAATATTTATTTATTGGGAGCTTAGTGAGTCATGGTGCATATTTGCTGAAGGGTGGAAGGGAGGTAGGCGAGCATTTGAGGGGTGCAGTGAGTGGAATGTGGGTTTTGAGTCTGACTGCTGTGGTTGATGTTGATTTTGTGTAGGTGATTCTGGAATGGTGATGACGGAAGGTAAGTTACATTGAGCGCCTAGTTAAGTTGCGCGAAGATATGGAATGCTGACTACATTTTTTTGTACAATTTTTGACTTATGGTTTCTATTGTGTGCAGGATACAACGAGGGTAAGTGAGTTCTGAGGGTATGCAGCGAGGGAAGCATGGGTTTTCAGTCCGACTGTTGTTGTTGATTTCGATTTTTTGTAGGTGATGCAGGAATGGTGATGACGGAAGGTAAGTTGCATTTAGCGCGCAGTCCGGTGGTGCGAAGATGCGGAATGTTGACTTCATTTGTTGGTTGTGAGATTTTCGACTTTTGGTCTGTATTGTGTGTAGAATGAAACGAGAGTAAGTGAGTTCTGAGGGTATGCATCGAGAGAAGTGTTTGTTTCGAATCTGACTATTGCAGTTAATGCGATATTTATTCATTGGAAGCTTATCCAGTCATGGTGCGTATTGTGTCGAGCGAAGGAAAGTGCGGAAGTTTTGAGAGTATGCTGAGAGGGACATGTGGGTTTTGAGTCCGACTGTTGTTGTTGATTTCGATTTTATGCAGGTGATGCTGGAATGGTGATGACAGAAGGTAAGTTTCATTGAGCGCCAAGACTTGTTTTGCGAAGATATGGACTGCTGACTTTGATTATTCATTGCAAGGTTTTTGGATCATGGTTTGTATTGTGTGTAGGATGGATGAGAGGTAAGTAAGGGATTTTCTAAGATATCTGGCGTGGTAAGCGTTGCTTTTGAATCTAACTGTTGGGGTTGATGTTGTGTATGTGATGCAGGAGTGGTGAAGCAGGAACGGCAGGACTCAGGGAGAGTGAAGAAGGGATCTAGGAAGATGGGGAATGAAGCTGTGAGGTGTTTCTGGTATGTGTATATTTTCGGGCATACGATAGAAGTAAGAGTGGGTTTCAAGTCGTGTAAGATTTTGCTGACCATGTTCGTGTTTCATGTCTTGATGATTTAATGGGCTGGGGTGGTGTCGAGGAAAGCGGGGATGGTATTGGGAAGGAGCAGATTTTTTGTAATCTAGGTCGTGAGGGTTCTTGAAGTATGTGCGGATGGTGGTGCATGGCGTTCGGATGGTAGGGAGAACGCGATAGTGAGGGAGATGGGTGATCGACGGTATGCTGACAGGTATTTTGTATTCTGGCTGGATACGTATTTCCTATTCTAACCGGGTATTTATTTCCTATTCTGACCAGATATGTATTTCCTATTCTAGAGAGACGTATTGTATACCAGCAGTTTCGTAAATGAGAGAATAAAATACGGTCCGATATGGGCCCTTAATTTACCATCCGCTGTAATTTCTTCCCTCCCGGTTTTTGCTGATATATTGTATACTGAATGTCGGGTCCTAGGATCCCGCCAAACGTACTAGAGAAACTGGATGTCGGGTCCTAGTATTCCGCCGAACGTACTAGAGAAAGTGGATGTCGGGTCCTAGTATTCCGCCGAACGTACTAGAGAAAGTGGACGTCCGCATCCAAAAAATTTTTATTTTTTTTCGGACGCGGACGTTCATTTGTTCTAGTAAATCTCGGGGCCGACTAGGACCCGTACTAGAGAGACTGGACGTCCGCGTCCACTTCCGAAAACACAGACGTTTGCACATCCTTAAGACCGCTTAACCGTCTCGGGTCGAACTGTATTCCGCTGGCGGATATTATTCGCCACACCAGTGGAGCGTTTTAGAAATAAGATGCTCTTGCGGGCAGAGACTTTGAGTCCGTGTTTCCTGCATATTGCTAGGAATTTTTCAAGTCCCTGTAGTAGTCCTTCCTCGTTTGCATGATGTAGAGCGAAGTCATCCAACCATGCTTTAACCATGTGTTGCAGTTCACTAAACAACGGTTGTACACGGCACTGGAAATTACTTCCAGAGTTTCGTCCACCTTGTAATGTGCGTAGGGACACCCAGGTCGCTTCTGGGGTCATAAATGCATGAGCTTCCTGTGTATCCTTATCTGCAGGTAGTTGCCAGTACCCACTTGTAAAGTCAATTGACGCGAATACCGAACTATTTGCCATATCGGAGAACTCGCTGGGAATGTGTGGCATCGGCCATGCCATGGGCTGTGTACAAGCATTCACAGGCCTCAGATCGAAAGTAATCCTGTATTTGTTCGTTCCAGGTTTGGCCACTAAGAGTGGAGCTGCAGCCCATGCTGAGTTTGGATATTTCTTAATGAATCCAAACCTCTCCGCCCGGTCCGTGAAAGATTTGATATAGGCGCGTTGAGCTGTTGAGTAGTGTCTCACTTTGGTTTTGACAGGTTTGCTGCCCTTCTTGAGCTTAATTCTCATTGGTTCCACTGATGCTGGCGGATCTTGTCCCAACCTGCAGCGTAGCACGTCCTTGTATTCGCTTATAATGTGTCGTAATTTTTGTTCTCCTTTCTTAGATATTCCTTCTTTGATGGCAGCCTGTATCATTGTCTCGCAAGCTTCGTTAATTTCTATAGTTGTGTCATTTCCGAGCTCCATATCATCATCTTCGTCGTCTGTTTCGTCGTCTGCGTCTGAATGGAATAGCCCAGTATTAGCATACACGTGTGCGATGGAACCCTTTTCATATTCATCCATTGGGAGTATTGCTCCCACATCTACGTAACCGTTGAACCTCGCGCTTGCTGCCGCAAGCATCTCTTTTGCATCCAGTCCTAGTGCTGCTAGCAATTGACGGCTCAGTAACTGATCTTTCACGGGCCTTGTAGCCACGTGGAATGTTACGTTCCGTAGGGTTAGAGAAGTTCCATGTCTGATTAGCAATTCGATATTTAGAGTTGCTTGCCGGTCGCATTCAACATATATGCGTTTTCCTTGAATGTCTTGCTCAACAGCGAGGTCATACTTGCGCGGGGTTGCAAATTTATTGCAAGTTACACTTGCACCTCGCGCAAGTAGAGTATTGAGGAGTGATGGGCACATTAAATTGATGTCTGATCCTATATCAGGGCATAAAACTCTGGTTTCCACCCCAGCGAATATAGTTCGCAGAGTTGCACTCTCATCGAGTTTTTCTGGCATTGTTGCCTGTAATTTAGCAACCTTTTTAGACTCTGAAACCGCCTTCTTTGCGTTAAGTTTAGCATACAGCTCTTTCTTCAGTTCTGCTGAAGTGTTGGTGCAGTACCGGAGTAAATGCTTTTCTGTACATGCAGGATTGAGACAGGGTGGTTTTGTTTCATTGCCTCCTTCGCCGTGTTCTTTGGTGGCGTAGACATTTTTCTTCGGCCTGTAAACGCTCTTGTTACCATTAGTATTGTGCTTATGATTGTGTTGTACGTTCGATATGGCCTTTCGAGAGCTCGCTGCACCTTTCTCAATATGCTCTGCTTGCTTTGCTACATAGCGTAAGAATGTTTTCCAGTCTGTTTGCAGCGCTGGAATGTAGTTAAAATCGTTCTTGATTTGTGCTTTGAGAGCCGGGGGATACAGATGATTTGACAATAGGAACGTTGCCATTTTTGGGTTTTGGTCTTTGAATGTACCATATCCTGTACTTGCCATACGTTTGTCAAACTCTACAGCAAGTTGGAAGACACGGGCTTTTGGACTCCGTATTTTTGTGTCCATGCGCATGCCTACTAGGCATGACTCTATCACAGCCGAATCCGGCTCTTCTGGTGTTGCTGCATTCGCAATGTTTGTGATAACTTGTTTGACATGTTCTTCAGTGATATCTTCCATGCTATCAGCTCCTTCCACATCGTCAAAGTAGCCAAAGAGAACATAGATCGTAGTAGCTCCGGATCCACTGATATGAGATAAGAAGCAGGCACCATGTTGGTACCATCTTTCGCCTTCTCGGCGATTTCAAGCTCGTACCTTTCGCGTTCCTTCTGGAACGAAACTGCATCTGCTGGGTCCACACTATCCAAAATTGGATAGTTGATTGGTTGGAATATGGCCGGTTCCCTTTGCTTCTTGGGTGGCATCTTGCCTGGATTCGGGCAACTTCAGTATTCACTCCACAATTCTCGAAGCTCTCGCGCGAGTAGCCCAGAAATTTCTGTAGACAATCGAGGTTGTGAGATGGAATGTTTACTGCTGATGCCCCCCTCCTTCTTTCATTCTGGGTTTGTCAAGGGCTCTATTTATACTAAACTGCTTTGATGAGCGGTCGCTATCCACAACCGTTCAGCGTGTAATCGTGGGTAACACTAATGTGTATGATAACCCAGTTTGATTAGACCCTTACTCTCAATGATCTACTAACTTGGCCTTCTTAATACGGTTCTCTGTCCGTATGTGTCCTATTATTTGTGCACACACTGTACCGGATGCACTACCCTTACTATTCGTGGGTGGCAAGTGCTATTCGTATTTCAATTCTCGATTGTTATGCCAGCTCATAACACGCAAAGCGTGCAAAGCGTGTTACAGTTTGTGGCCACAGACATATTCAAACAGCTCTCCTCCTGTGAGACAAGTAAATCTGCTGTGCCATAAGCCAAGTTTAACAATACCCAAACAAGTGAATAGATCTATGGTCCAGTGATACAATTTTGATGAACCCCTAGGTGCGATACTTCTTCCCGTGTGCACACGTTGACACTCCTCTGCTGTTCAGCAGGTTATGTATAGAAAGAAGCATGTCCATTGAGGGCACTCATGATACGTGTACATACAAACTCTTCAAACGTTCTCAGTGAAGTAATTTTCCGGGCGAACGCCATTGAATTGTGCATCTCAATCTCTCCCAACTCCAAATCGCTCGTTGTCCTACTAATCTGTTCTCGGAATCCGAACGATGCCTAGCAGAGTAGTATAAAACCCCCACCGACATCGATCACCAACGACCCAACCATCCATCACCACCAATCAATCGTCCACAATTAACAGAACAACTGAGCACAATATTCACAATGAAGTTCACCGCATTCGCCATCGCTTCTATTTGCCTCATGGCATTTGCCACAGCTCAGGCAGACCTGGATACTGTCGATCACATGAACAATCGCTGCGGACCAAGGAGATGCCTACTTGGACAGAGAAGACGTCTTGCAATTGCACGATGCCGACGTCTCTCTTCAGTATGCATGATGCGAAACTGCCGTATCAACGATCGTCGCGGATCTCGTTGCGTCCCGATTCCACCCACACCGACGCCCATGGAGCCCACACCGACACCCATGATGCCCACACCGACTCCAGTGATGCCTACGCCGACGCCTATAGAACCGACGCCGACTGCTGCTGTGGAAACGCCGATGCCATGCGCGAATATCTGTCGCCGTCGTCGCACGCGCAATGCTTCCAGGAGACGTGCATTCAATGACTGTCGTCGCATGTTCGATATGTGCAGGGTTATTCGCTGTCGACGTGGCTTCATCTGCACGGAGATTTAAGCTGGAGTTTGAGATGCGCGGAATATAGTGAAGAATATCGTTTCATGACAGATTTTGTTTGATTTGAGCTGAACGGAGAGATGTAAGAGCGTTATTCTTTGGCGGCGGATGTCGAATTAGCATATTGAGTTAGATTTTTGAGTCGAAAATGTTTTACGCATTGAAATGTAAACGAGGAAGATGATGTGCGCCACGCAGAGAGAAATTTGCACTGTTTAGATATGAGGCTTGAATGGGGAATGAAGGTTTCTTAGCAGAAAGATAGTACGGGTGAAATTGCTTGGCAAGGATCGGTCCGAGATGCGGTAGTGCTGACGACAAGGTGGAGGGTTGAACTGGTCACGCGAATACATTTAGCTTCGCGCAAGGTGTTGGAATTGTAGAGAAAATGGTGGAAAAATGATGTCGAATGAGGCTGATTGGGTAAAAATTGAAAAGAATAGTCGATCCAATTTTCTTTTCCAATTGATTTTGTTAAGTCGGTTCACGTTAGCCCCGAGATCAAGGGCTACTCCCAACGATTTCCAACGTCCAACATCTGCTTCGACAGTACCGCGCAGTTTAAGTACCACTGGGCATTGTTTCCCGCTGCAATGCCGCACAATCTATTCACACAAGTTGACCCTCTCGCCCTTCCAGTCCATCAGTCGTCGAATACACTCGTAGAAACTTATTTCCACTCTTACGTACTATGCAGTACACGAAAGCACCACACAGCGATTGCACCACACGAGACGCATTACCGCCTTAAACCATCAATCTGGAATCGACTACAAACCATCAATTTTCACCCTCTCCACTCCTGAAATCTGCTCAATTCCCGCGCGCCCCGACGAGCCCATCACAGGACCAGTATAAATTCCAATCGCAATACCGCACATCCACCCGGAGATCATGTGCAAGATCTCTCAAATATTCCAAACATGAACCGAACAATCCTGTTTCTGCTCACGTTATTCTTCGTCGGTCTCAATGCCGACATGATTCCATGCCCTAACAGATGTTTCCCCGCATCGCCAAGAATCTCCCAACGTGTCCGCATGCAATGTGAAGCACTTCCAAATTGCCGTTTCACTACTTGCAGATTCTTCCGTGGAAACCGTCGTCGTGCCGGCATCATCTGTGAGCCTAACATGCCCGTGGCTGATCAGTCCGAATCAAACTGCCCGAATATCTGCAGATTCCGCTCTTTCGGTCGCCGAGCTGCCCAGCTAGAGTGCGCTTCTCTCGCCCCCGATTGCGTTGTTACTAGATGTGGTGATAGCTTCCCCGGTGTTCGCTTTTTCAAATGTGCCGATGCCTGAGGTTTTGAGTAATGGGTTTGTACGTTTGTTCAATGTCACTAAAGTGTTGACTATTTTGTTCTGCCTACTCCGCTTGCTTCAAAGAAAGACAAAGACCAGGCTTGCATAGTTATTTGTCTTATTGCTGCAATTGTGGGCAAGGACGCATCTGCTTGTACGCTGGGTCATTCGTTGACGCCATCTGGAAAGCAATGTTGACTATTCCATTGTCTCCCTAAAATTGATCAACACAGGGTCACAACTGCTCGGCAGTTCATACCGAACATGATATGACATCGCTGTCCAATTGAACCAGCCCCGTACTCCACGAAAGTTAGCAAGACCCATGCGACGCTAGTATGCTCCGCTCTCTCAGCTAGGCATATCACAATTCTGCAGTCAAAATACTACTCCTGCTTCGAGGTGTGATAACATCCGAGGGATGCGTCGCAGTCCATGTTGGATTGCACAGGTGTGCAGTTGAAAGAGGCACGTGACAAGGCTCATTAGAAGGCGTGTTTTTGCATCAGTCAGATGGTATGATGAACCCAGCCCCAATCGAGCTTCATACGAGAGTCATTTTGCCAGCAAATTCTCGTGAAGGCAGCTGCCAACAATTTTTTCAATGTGACGGTCTCAAGCGAACTCGCGTAAGTATCCTATGTCTTGCGCAACACTCAGTTTAGACCTCTGGACGTCTCGTTCGCTTGTGCAGCATATCAATTATCTGGACCACTGCAAGACTGAAACCCTTGTTCCACAAGGATGCCAACCTCACTGTCACCATTGAGAAAAGTCATACCCTCAGAGGGTACTCTCATTCAAGGAAGGCTGTTAGGCGGATCCAGGCGACATCTGTCAATTCTACCGAGAAGATTACAGGACAGCACAATTACATCAATCGGATCACAATCATGATTCGTTGAAAACCGTTCATTTTCGGATCTATTCGAGCTGGGATCAAATTGGATGCCGCGCTGTAATCTAAACTTCCCCATATGTTTCAAAAATGTGAAAAAGTTTAAACCCTTTTAAATTGTTCTATTCCCTTAATGTTTTATAATTTTATGAACTCTAAACTGTCAGGAGCAGCTTGACCGCTTCGCTCGCAATGGAGACGCAAAGTTGGATCGTTCAAAGTATCACTGCCTGCCGCCGATCCCATCAACACTCTCGACATAGAAGATATGACTGGGTCCATGAAGCACCGAGAGTAGGATTCGTGACACTCAATCCTGGAACGATGAATACGTCCGCTCGTTGATTGTACACCCCGGCCCCCTCCCAATGCAGGTTATTGCGTTCGCGAAAACAGCTATCAGTACGTTTTTTTAGTCTCTTCAAGGTCTCACATGAAGCTTTCCACAGGCTTACGACCCGACAACGAGTCCCTCTTGTCATAAACGATACATGGGAAACCCGTATATCTCGTTTACATTTCGTACTATTCTATATTGGACAGCATAACAAATCCTTTGACGTCCTTTCTGTCATCATCTAAATGCTGTAAAGAATTTTCCTTCAACTCAACCATCAACTGCATCTCGAATCAAAAATCTCATTCGGTAAACTACGGATGCCACCCGCGATCCTTAGATCTCGGTGCAGACGAATCCACGACGGCACCGGGCAACCTTGCAAGTATCAAACATACGACGACAATCACGGAATGCACGTCTCCTGGACGCGTTACCAGTTCTGCGTCGACGGCACACGTTGGGGCACGGCATCGGAGTCGGCATCATTGGAGTAGGGGTGGGCATCATTGGCGTAGGGGTGGGCATCATAGGAGTGGGAGTCGGCATCATGGGCGTCGGAGTGGGCTCCATGGGGGTCGGTGAGGGTGGAATGGGAACGCAAGTAGATCCACGACGGTTGTTGATGCGGCATCTACGGAGGACACAGACGGCGGAGAAGCGACGGCAGCGGGCAATAGCGAGGCGTCTTCTCTGTCCGACAAGACATCTGCGGGGACCACAGCGATTTCCCATGTGATCGACGGTATCGATGTCCAATTGGGCGGATGCAAAAGCGAAGAGACAGAGGGTGGCGATGACGAATGCCGTGTACTTCATGATGGAGATTGATGTGAGTTGTGTTTGTGATTTGGAAGGTTGAAATGTGATGATGTGATGGTTGGGTCGGTGATGATGGATGTGGGAAGGGGTTTTATACCCTTCAGATGTACGCGTTGTTGTGTTCCTGAGGGAGGGTTGATGAGAAGATAGAAGGAGAGTCCAGGGTGTAGAGAGATCGGGATTTACAATTCATTGGTGTTTGATGTGATTAGGATCTCAACTAAGATTGTTTGTTGAGTGAACCCATTTTCTATTTTTAGAGTATACGTGATCGTTGAAGATGAGGGCCAGAACAAGAAAATACAACAGCTGAGGACGTTCTGAACTATCTCTCTCCTGTAAACTCGATTTGGCCAGCCACAATAATGTATCAATATGTGTACGGGGAAAGTACGCATGGCTCCATGCGTGCAATTAGGACTCGTAGGCCAACTACCTCTATCATTGAATTGGAATCGAACTGTATTGTACGTCAAACGCATCCGATATACAATGTTTCTCGACGCAACATTCACTCCTCTCTACAACTGTATACTGGGAAGAAGCGTAATCGTATGAATTACAGAAATGGGGTGCTGTCTCGTGAGAAAACAAACATATTAGAAGCCAAGAGATGTTTGGGAATTTCTGAAAAGGTTGCGAGAAGATGTTGTTCAGATGTTCCAGGTCATCTTGGCATTGGTGTGACAGCAAAGGAATTCAGGGTGTGTAATACAGGCCCATGGCATACTGCAACAATGGGTCCGATATAATAGATGCTTGATTCCATGTTTTCTATGAAGCACTTCGAAAATGAAGTTCCTCGAAAAGCTGTATGGTGTGAAGGCTTGGGAGCATTGAAAACATGTCTTTCTCCATTTAGAAATGAATTATATTTTGCATACGACCAATGTTTCCAAACCCTTGGTTTGTGTTTGTCGTATCTAAGGATAAATTTCTGGATTACGTTGTGACGCTCGTCAAGGTTTTACCTTACAGCACGTCTGTACTGTGACCGAGGTAGAAACGTAATGTGTTGTTATGCTTTGACCCTCCGGTAAAGTTCATTTATCGACCAAGTGCTGTTTCTTTTTCTGTATGAGCCGAACCATTTTGACTTGAGAAATTGGTTTTTGTTATAAAATTCAGAACACGTATAGATTGTTATGGTGCGTACTTCTCTGACCTTCAGAGATCCTTGTTTATCTTTTTCCTAACTGTATAAGTATCTGTTAGCGGGCTACCTATTGCCGGTGAAGCCGGCGGCGGGTCATACTGATTGGTTAGGGTGTTTACAGTGTGGCAGGTATGATTAGCATCCTGACGTTGTGGCGAGTCGGTGTTCGGCGACTGTATTTGCGTTTTAGCATCCTGACACTCCCCCTGTCGCCGAAGGGCGGGGAGCACATTAGGTGGGCCGATACATAGTTTGGTAGATAGGTTGGTAAATGGTTTCGTTGTGAGCGGTTTCGTGAATATGTCGGCGAGCATGTTGTTAGATGGTAGGTACGCCACAGTGATTCGGCCTGAAGAGATATTGTCCATTAGATGGTGGTAGCGAATGTCTATAAACTTTCGTCTTTTGGTTGGTGCAGTGTTCGTAGCTATTTTGAGTGCCGATTGGGAGTCAATGTACATCGGTATGGCTGTGTCGGGGCGGAGGATATGGAGTTCTTTGAGCATGTCACCGATCCAGTTGGTTTGTCGGGTGGCTTCAGATGCTGCGATAGTTTCAGCTTCACAAGTGCTGAGGGCGACAATGGACTGTCGTTGTGATGACCAATGGATGGGAGCGCCATGGAGGGTGTGTACGGCGCCCGAGATGGATTTTCGTGTGGCGGTGTCGTTGGCAAAATCAGCATCCGCGTACGAGATGAGAGTGCGTTCGGAGGGTGTATTTGGGAATGTGATGCCTCCATGGGGGGTGTTTTTAAGGTATCGGATAAGTCTTTTGAGTAGTTTCCAATGTCTTGTTGTTGGCTTGTGATTGGCACGAGCAAGCGAGTTAGTGAAGAACTGGATATCTGGGCGCGTTGAGTCGGTCAGGTAGCGTAGTTCGCCCAGTGTTTCACGGTATGTTGACGCGATGGTGATGTCAATCTCGTCTTCGTCCTTGGGTGGGGAAAGGTCGATGCCGTCAGAGAAAAGGGCGGTGATGGGTTTGGCATCCTGCATTTTCGTTTTTGATATGATTGATTCGATGACATGGGGTTGAGATATGTGGGTTCCGGTTGGCGTGTACGTTATTTTCCAATTGAGGTATTTTTGGGGTTTCCCTAGTCGCTTGATGTTGTATTTGGTGGTAAGTAGTTCACACAGCTCGGTAATGAGGTTTGGGTGTGTGGCACAGACTAGGAAGTCATCGATTGTGACGGCAATGACAGTTTTGTTTGTGTTATGTAGTTTGGCAAATAGGCAGGGGTCAGACTTAAGTTGTTGGAAACCGTTCTCTGTGAGGAACTGTCTGGTGCCGTCGCAGAATATTCGGCCGGCTTGTTTAGTGCCGTATAGGTTGCCGTGGAGCTCGCCGATGTGTTCGCGGTGTTTGTATGATCCGTCGAACTGCGGATATTGGCGGATAAAGACGGGCCTGTCATGGTGGAAGGGTTCGTGTAGGAAGGCAGACGAAATGTCGAGGTGTTCTGTGTATAGGTTGTTAGCAGCAGCGTGGCATAGGAGGAGTCGGATCGTTGTTTTATCCGCTGTGAAGGTTGCTGTTTCGTTTGGGTCGAAGTGTATGTGCGGCAGCATGAGATCACCACGTACGGCGCATCGTGCTTTGCGTTCTTGGATTGTGCCATCGGAGTCTCGTTTGTAGCGGTAGGTCATTGTTAGTGGGAGTGGTTTAGTGTTGTGTGGGACGGCGTGATGTGGCAGCCATTTTATGGCCTGCATGGAGTCGATTTTGTGGAGCTCTTCATTATGAGCTGTTGCCCAGAGGTGAGCGTCTGGGTATTTAGTAGCTGCTCGGTGGTTGCGCGGGGCTGGGGGTGTTTTTGGATGGTGTGCGGGGTTGGGGCTGGGGGATGTTGTCCGGATGTGGTGTGGAAAACCATGGCGGTGGTGGAGGTGGGGTCAGTGGATGTAGTATATGGATGAAAATCGAGGGCAGATATTGTGGCAGTGTGGAGGTCAATTGTGTCCTGTACGAGGATGGTGTCTTGGTCAATGCCGTGTAGGTATCGGACGAGTGCGCCTTTGTTGTGCAGTTTGTGCTTCGGGGCCAGTATCGGTGTATGACCCAGCTGACCAAACGCGAACAGGCGTTTTATGTGTGGTTTAGTTTGGTACCATTCGATGTATGGAATTTTTAGAGTGGTGGTGTGTGTGAGAAGGTTTCGTTTGAATACAGCGTCTGTAAGTGCGTCCTGCCAGTGCGAATTAGGGAGGTTGCTGTGTATTAAAGTGGCACGAACGGTGGCCATGAGGGTTTGGTTGATTCTTTCGGCTATGCTGTTCTGTTGCGGCGTGTAGGGTGCTGTAGTGATGTGGGTAATGCCGCGGGACAGGAATTGTTCACGAATGAACATGGATGTGTATTCGCGGGCATTGTCGGATCGAAAGAAGCGAGGATAGTGTCCGTGCACATTGTGGACGTATTCGAGGTATTCGATCGTCAATTTGGGTATGTCGGAACGATCGTTCGTAAACTTGACCGTGATGTGTCTCGACTTTGTGTCGATGAAGGTTACAAAGTATCTGTTGCCGTGACGTGAGGGCGTTGGTAGCGGGCCACAGACGTCGGAGGATATGTGTTGCCCAAGTTGGTGACTGTGCGAGGTGGGTTTGTGGGGTGCTGTTTTGATTTTGGCCAGTGCACATGCGCTGCATGTCATGTCGGGTATGACAAGGTCATCAAATGGGCGCGTGGCAGGTAGGGTCTTATGCCTACAGATTTTGCGTAAGGCTTGGGCGTTTGGGTGGCCCATTATGAGGTGCAAATCGTGCGCAAGCGATGGGGAATCATGCATGTTAGGCAGTGTGAGGGGGTTGCGTGTGCGCATTTTGGGTAGTGCAATGTCTTTGTGGGGTGCATTCAGGCGGTCGTTGTTTTGGTGGGGTGTGAACAGGGGCGGTAGTGGGTTGTTTGGTATTGATGCCGTTGCCGTGTGGGACGGCCGTGATAACGCACTGCTTTTTGATGTGGTAATCTGGGGTTGGAGTGTTGGGGATGGTTGTGAGGAGGGGTGGCGTTGCGATGATGCAGTTGTTTGTCGTCGCAGAGGTGTTTTTCGTGGCTTTGTGGTGGGTTTAGAGTGGAGGGAAGCCGGTGCTTTGGGTGTTTGTTGTTGATGTGTGCGCCAGGGTCGATCCCATTGTTTGGTTTTGGTTTGGGATCTGGTGTTTTGAAAGGGGGCATCGTTTGTGGTGGTTGAGGTTTTTGGGTTTGGATGGATTGGTTTGTTGTTTTGGGAGGATGGGGCAGGGGAAGGATGAGTATGTGATGAGTTGTTGTTGTAACATGTTGGGAAGGGGGGAAAACCAGGGGGTTTATTGTCAATGACATATAGTCCTTGTTTGTGGACGGCTATGAGGTGTGTTTTGTTCTGGTTTCTGGGGTGGATGTATGCGGCATCACTCGTGAATGTGACGGGTCCATGGTTTTTCGCAAGGGTGTGCACAGATATCAGGTTGTGTTGAATATCAGGGGTGACGACAGCGTCAGTTATATTCAGCGTCATTGTCGGAGTGTGGATCTGTTGGTGGCCGATGTGTGTGATGGGGTGAGGTGTGTTAGTAGCTGTTCGTGTAAAGCGGGGGGTACTTACTGGTTTGGTGTTTACAGTGTGGCAGGTATGATTAGCATCCTGACGTTGTGGCGAGTCGGTGTTCGGCGACTGTATTTGCGTTTTAGCATCCTGACATAGATGACAACTCGTCAGAGATGAATGTAATGGAAAAAGCTTGAATTCCATTATTTTGCTAACAGTTTTTTTTGTAAAATTTGTGCATTCCCGAAATCCACAATGGCTTCAATTCGGATCAATGCCAAAAGGAATTCTCAAGTCAAAGTGTAATTCAGAATGACGTGGCGTTGGCACCTACACATTCGCACCACAGTTGGTTCTCACCACCCGTAATATTATTTTTGTATGCCCCACATCATGCACCTTTGATGCCTCTCCAGCTCTACCATCCATTACAAACTCTGTTGAAGGGGTTCATCACAACTCGGCTCTCCAATTTGTCGTGCAGCCCAAATTCCAAGCAGATGAAAGGACAAAAGCACTTCATGTATTATCGCCCATCTAATCCACGAGTCTGTAAGGACACATCATTGAATTGTGGCTCCACGACTCTATGCCTTCGTTACAGTGTCACGTTTATCGATGATTTCTTCACAACATCAAGCCCCATCAATTAGTAGTATAAAAGCCATGACCATGAATCATGATAAACAATTTCCCCATCCTATCTCATTCACTACATCATCCCTCCCCACCTTTTCCTCCACATTCCCCATCATGAATTTCACATTTCTTCTCGCTACCCTCTGTCTCTTCGCTTTTGCATCTGCCCAATTGGACATCGATACCGTCGATCACATGGGAAATCGCTGTGGTCCCCGCAGATGTCTTGTCGGACAGAGAAGACGCCTCGCTATTGCCCGCTGCCGTCGCTTCTCCGCCGTCTGTGTCCTCCGTAGATGCCGCATCAACAACCGTCGTGGATCTACTTGCGTTCCCATTCCACCCTCACCGACCCCCATGGAGCCCACTCCGACGCCCATGATGCCGACTCCCACTCCTATGATGCCCACCCCTACGCCAATGATGCCCACCCCTACTCCAATGATGCCGACTCCGATGCCGTGCCCCAACGTGTGCCGTCGACGCAGAACTGGTAACGCGTCCAGGAGACGTGCATTCCGTGATTGTCGTCGTATGTTTGACACTTGCAAGGTTGCCCGGTGCCGTGGTGGATTCATCTGCACTGAAATGTAAGAGATTAGAACTGTAGCTGATCTGGATAGCTAAGTTCTTCACATTGATCCCTGGTTTTGTTGTTTTTCTGGAGGAAAAACAGAAGACTGACTTAGTGGTAGTAAGATATCTTTCTATGAACTCATTTGATATCTTATAAAGTGGCGTTGAAGAATTGGAAACTGAAAATCCCTCGATGCTTACATGTTTAGAGTTCAAAATACTTGTGAAGGATGTATAACAGGATACCTGTCCTGCTCAGACACCCCATACATTTTGCAGGGGTAGCATATTCCAGTCTTACCTGAATTTATGAGACTCCCATTTCGTAAGATCCGATTCAATATCCCTAGAGCTAAAGAAGATATTTTCAACTTCATTCTGAGGTCTGATTCGACGTGGCAAGGACACCTTGTGTCCATGATCCAATACCCGCTACATAGTGGAACAGTCGTGGAAGAAACTGAGAAATGTGTAAGTAGAAGTAGGACAATCATGAGAATCAGTCGAGAATAGACTTCCCAAAAGATCGTGTGTATGGCAACATGATCAAGTGGACTCCGAAGTTCACATCAAACTCCAAACTGAACAGAAATGCCTCGTCCTTCACAATCATTTATCATGAACAATGCCTTTTGATCCCCCTGGGCAGCGAGAAATATTACAGATGTCACACATACGACGACAATCACGGAATGCACTCCTCCCGGACGTATGAAATATGAAGAAATGAAGCCGGTCAAGGAAAGTTAACTTATTGTGAGCTTTCTTTCGGGTGCCATCGAATTGGGATAGATGAAATAGGAATGAAGCTAGATCCATAACGGTTGGTTTTGTGACAATTACGGATAGTAGTGATAGGGGGAATATAAACCAGCACAAGATGGGGACAAACCTCTCAGTACCAATGAAGCATCTTGTGGAGCTGCAGAGACATTCTTTTGCCATGGAGAGTCTCTGTCAGGATGAACGTTGGATGATGCCGAGAGACAGAGGGATGTGATGAGGAGGGGTGTGAATCTCAGGATGGAGAACGTGGATGGAAAGTATTGGAATCATAGTTCGATGAGTTTATTTATATCACGATTCTGTCGTGGATCTGAACTATTATTGATGGTGGTGAGGCCACAGTGTTATCGAAAAGTGTCGGTGATGGCTATTGGCTCTTGATAATTTTTTACAAGACAATTAGAGCGAAAGTTCGAGGTGGAAATGAATAAACTCATGTAGAGCTCGCTAGCTTTTTCGCAGATTTTGTTTACTGCTAAATGCATTTTATCTTCAGTAAAGCAGATACTGCATTCTGAATACTACCATGTAACCCGATAGGAAATGTAATAATGGTAGTCTCACCAAACTCACTGGTGAGGTGCTGGAAGGAGAAAAAAGTCTATCATGTCACGCCGCGAATGATATGTATTACCCTAAACACGGGTCGATTCGGGAGTGAGGAAAGCTTGTCAAAGTCACTGATTTCTCTTGTGACGTGTGTTAAATCGAACCTTTGTGTCGCTACCGTACAATAGTTTATCATATCCATCAGCACTTCCACGTATCTGCTACTGCCGACCGCGGCACGTTCTTTGATTGCGTGCGGTTTATTCCTACGGGATGTAGAAGCGGTGATCAGTCCAACAGATTCCATCTGTAAAACACACTTTCCTCTCCAAGTTGCACAGTACATTATCAATGATTTCTTTACGGAATCACTGCTTTGATCAAGATTGAACACTACACAAGTTAACATTACCTACAGATCCTCCCAAACAGTCGTGCTCACAAATACACTCATCGGTGGTAACATTGCACAGCGTCAAACCACGTGCGACGCGGCTAGATCAGGGCAGGAGACCACGACTGCACCTGAAAGCACTGATGCCATTGATGGGCGTGGGGCATCTCGTAACGACGCATCGAGGCGACAAGGGCGTACATTCTTGAATAGCCTGTGCACGACCAGCCCGCCCTGGACGACAAATATTCGGACACGGACGAGGAATAGGCACAGGCGCAGCATTACGACAGATAATGCCAGGCCTAATGGCATTACCATTACGGATGCGACATCCACGGAAGATACAACCGGGTAGTCGGTTACAGCGCCTGCGAAGCGCCATTGTGCGACGTCTGTTACGCGGTACGCAGACATTTGGGCAGGACTGCGCGTGGCTGAGAGCCACTAGGGTCAGAAGGAGAAGGATGAGAATTGGCTTGAACATGTTTGTGTCTTTGTGCTTTGCTTTGCTGTGATGGACTGTGGAGTGCGCGAAGATGCAGCTGGAGTTTATGTAGTCTCGTGGACGGCGCGATGTGCACAAAAACAGCAGATCGTGCCTTGCTGGTGTTCTGGAAGACGGGCAGACTCGGTTGCATCAGTATCGGTATGGCACGCTTGGAGATGGATACAAGGGCTCCGCGGAGTCCAGGAGGAGCTGTCTGATCGCCACGCACATCGGCTGGATACGTGGTGGCGATGGGCCATCCATCGTAGATTACAGAAACGGGTGAATAATGACCGAGCCGGTCTACAGACACCACAAAGGCCGTTTTTTCTCACAGTAAGGTCTCTGTATCGCTTGCATCCAGGTGCCCGGCGGGGAGCCGTATCCTCGCTATGATCCCCTCCAAGTTTACAGCAAATTATGTCACCGTGTGTTTGCTCCGCATGTCAAATGTCAAAGTAATTAACCCAACCCTAAATTATCGACATTCGCCAGCCTGGACTTCAAGTTTAACGGGGAGTGAACAATCCACCGCCGGCCAGTACGGTCGGTATAAATGAGAGTGGACGCGAGCAACTCGTCCATGGTTTTCGACCAATCAGATCAACTCGTACCCCGTGTCTAAGCAGACCAATCAGGTCAAATCGTAGAGGTTTTCAGCAGCTCTGATTGGCTGTGAACATTACATGGACAATAAATATGGAAAAAGTGCCTGTAAAGGATACATCCCAGAAGCCGAAAAACGAAGGTTTCGATGGCGTGACATCGGGCGAGTGACACGAATCTGAAACCTCTGAAACTTTTCATTGTCTTTTCGACGGCGAAAAGCCACCGTCTGTGAGTGTGTTGAACTCCCTTACCGGGATCTTTACTTTTGCTTTTCTGTTTCTAGCTTATTCTTGCTTTCTCCTGCTTCGCCGGTTTACGTTCGGGTAAGAAATAGTAGTGACACGCTTACCTCTTTTACTCTCACTGCCTCACTACTAGCCTCTATAGATACGTATAGCTTAGCCAAATATGCTGGAATGAGGATGATGAAATGGGCATTAGAGTCAATATTCGGATACCCGATAGCGTCCGATAAACAGTAATTACTGTCGCGCGAAATAGAAATAGGCTGTATAAATGGATCATCCAATAGGACCAATAACAACCCCATTATGCACAGCAGACATTGCTGGTGCAGTAGTCCCCTATTTTAGAGGCGAACCTCACTTGTAGCTGCGCGGATTACATTTTGATCTGGATACTGCGTTAAAAAATGGGTGAGTAGATCTGGTACATTCTCTTGCATGATAGAAAATGGTTCCCATCCTGGCTCCTCATCATCAAAACCAAATCATCTTGTCAAGACTGTAGTAGGTAGAAAATCCGCAAAGCGGCAAAACCACCCTACAGGTGTCCCGAGCTTCGGTAGCGTGGTAGAGCAAGCGAATCTTGCGTCAACCGCCAATGGCGTGTATACCACGAAAGGCCTTCCGGTAATGCCGGGTGAAGGTTGGGGGTGCTCACGCACGAAGTGCGTATTGATGGAGCGAAAGACGTAACCCGTCGAGCTGTATAGCTAAAGCTAATTCGTCCTGGAAGGATGGAATAGAGCAATGCAAACACTGTTCAGTGGAGTCGTAAATTCCACGTGAGTTTACGTTACCTCTAAAAGGTTAAGCACTCTGGCTAATCCAGAGGCGTTTTATACTAGTCTAAGTTACTGTAAACAGTTAGGGTAGGTAGACAGTTAGGAATAAATATCCTTATGTGCACCAATCAGATCCCTGATTATGGCGACTGCGGGAGCCCGCGAGATCACCAACTGTTAGTGTTACAGTGTAAAGTTAGCTGAGTCAGCTTAGTGAAAATTTGCCCCTTGTGGGGTCTCTAATTGTCCCAGTGGGTCCATTCCCTTGACTTGGGCGAGATACAGCGAGGCTGTTTCTATTGGTCAGTCCCGACCCGGGGTCATCCAATAGGATGTTGACACGACCCCACCAGGGCAGACCACCGCGTGGTATGACATCGCCCCCTCCTAAGCCAATTGTCGTCCCGACAATTCCAAAAATCTACTGATTTTAAATTTCAAAAATAATTTCCACCGCCGTGGCCGGCCAACCGGATAAAAATTTTGACCGCCAAAATTTGGCTGATATTTACTCGTGCACACGGTTCCACTCCCGAGCGTCGCTCATCATCTGAGTAACGACCTTTCAGGTTTGCGTCCTTTCACCGGCGTTGCCGTGTTGTCCAACCTTGTTCTACCTCCGGTCCTGCCGGTTTGCGAAGCGATCTCGCCTGGCGATTCAAGTCTTGTGCCTCGCTGAGGTTTGCGCGCGTGATACGCGATTTTTTTCTTGCGTTAAGGGTAATACCCGCCTTGCGTTCTTCCGCGGCGTCCCTTCGGGATTCAAGAAAGACCTCACGCCTGTGGCGACCGTACGACTTGTCTGTTGCGTTGCTTCTGACTCCAGTGGAGTATTTAAGGACTGCTGTTACTCAGCATGGTCGATCGCATTAACAGCCCGACAGGCAACATGCCAACACGTTCTACGCGGGCGGCTTCCCGCCGTCAAACCACCCGCCATCAGGCGTCGCGCGCACCTTCGACTCCAACCCCGGCGACGCCGACAACTAACCCTTCCGCTTCCGCTGCTGGCGTTCCAGCTTCTTCTTCTCAACCACCGGATTCCGGTTCGCAGGCTAAACCCTCTACAGGGACTGGTCAAGAACAGGCGAAGACACCTTCGGCCGCTCACCGTCCGCCGAGTCCCTCACCTGAGGTTACGCCTCGTAAAGACAATCCCGGTAAACCGGTTGTGCTGCCTTCGGTAGTTCCGCCCCCAAGCGACCTTCATCCTGAGGTAGAAGAAGTTGAAGTTCAACGGGATACCCCGCGTTCACCGCCATCGGACAAGCAAGGGACTCCCCAGCCTTCGCGCCGCACGCCGGAACCGGCAGAAATTATCGTTGACGCTGCTGCGGCTTCGCAGCCCAGTTCGACCCCCGCGACTTCTGCCGCTCCTGCTGTCACAGGCCGTTCCATCGTTCCCCGTCCATCGGAGTATCCGGATCCTTATGCGAAACCTCGCTCGTCCACACGGAATCCCGTTACGGCTGAGCCGGTTAAGTCCAAGAATCCTTATGAGGACTTATACAGCCGTAAT
Organism: Asparagopsis taxiformis; assembly: GCA_030407315.1. Classification (NCBI taxonomy): domain Eukaryota; phylum Rhodophyta; class Florideophyceae; order Bonnemaisoniales; family Bonnemaisoniaceae; genus Asparagopsis; species Asparagopsis taxiformis. The sequence goes on along the minus strand of JALQPE010000468.1, from coordinate 13,681 downwards.
CGGCAATTCATCATCGATGTGCGGAACCGCAAGGCGGCCGAAGAAGCGGGTCGCGGGCTGGTGGCCAGCAATTCGACGCGAGCCGCGTATGGGTCCGGTGGATATGAGACGGTGCAACCGCAAGGAAGACAAGGTCAATTGGTAGATCCGTACCAAAAACCAGCTCCTGCTGTTTCGGCTGCGCCGACTTATTCATCGCCCAAGCGGGTTCCGGCTCCTTCCGCCGATTGGCGTCGCGAAGGCGAATTTTATCCTTCGAATGCTTCGGATCTCATGGTCTTTGACTCACATGAGTTGCCTTTTTCAAGGTATTTGAGAGCTCCGTGGGAGTATTACCCTTTTGCGCGCCTGCCCCTACGGGAGTTTTTAAGCGAGGACGTTACCGACTTACGTCGAGACCTCCGTCTCATGGCAGGTGTTAAACACCGTGATACCCATGCGCTGCATAACAGCTGGTCGGCTTATGCCCAATTGCCGTCGTGTCGGCCGATGCGACATTTCCGTGTACCACACACGTTGCTGTGCGACCGCACCTTTCTTCTCCACCCAGGCGATGCCTTGTACGTTGAGCGGATGAACCGTCGATTGTTCGAGTCACACTCGGATCAAGGGAGCGTCCCCGACTTACCTATCGTTAGGTCAAGATGGTTTGCGTATCCGCCCCGCCCGGATACCGGTATGTTGGAACATCACATGCGTGTACACGCGCGTCACCTAACCCGGACTACCGGTTTGCAAGTGTCGTCACTTGACTACCGAGTGTTCGGTTACCGAGCTAATCGGAGCATAGACCATCGCACTGCGAACTTGGTGGTACCTACAGCAGAGCTGAATTCGACGTTGGAAGATTCCCGATGGGAAGGCGAGAACTCACCGCCCTTGTGTTTGCCCATTGGGGATACACCAGCGATGCTGTATTTCCACAGTGTGGTCGAGGCGGATCCCCGTCCTTGGGTGAAGCCTCGGTTTTTGGACTATGTCCTGTTAGAGCGAGAGCTCATGATTGGTTTGGAATTGGCTCGTCTCGTAGAGACTAGAGGGTTCCTCCCGGTATTGGCCAAACACTTGGCAGAGTCGGCTATCACGACGTGGAAGACATTCCATGAGATGCCGTTATCACCGGTTGTACCGAAGACGCGTAGCGTAGATGTGAAGGTTATCATCGACCTCCTCGAGGCTTCTTACAAGACCACCGATGGTATAGAGGAGATTGCTTGTACAATCGAAGGCGTTGCGCCCGAGAAGATCTTCCTTTACTCGCATCCGAGTTTGCCCTTCAAACCGGCGAAGGCCGCGGCGTATACTACCCGGGACGGGACTGTGGTTGAGACTCCTCCGTTTCGTCGGGACGGTGAATTTGCCGAGGACGGCTATCTTACGGTCGACCCGCCAAGTTACTCCGACGGAGATTTGGAGGACTACATGTACAAACCCGAACGGGAGATGCACGTTCCACGCCCTGGGCGTTCGACACCTGCTGGTCATTATCGTCCAGCCGATTCCGGCGTCTCTCCTCATCCAACTGCTCCTGTAGAGCCAGCTTCTTACGAAGCGATGGAACCCCCGGCAGTTGTCCCTCCACCAGCCCCACTGGATCTTTCTCGCTCTACCCGTCCGGGTCTTCCGGCTTCTACGGCAGCGCCGTTTCTGTCACCAGACCGTCAATCCGGTCAGTCACTCGAGGATGACGGTACGGTCGGTCGTGCTACCGCTCGCGCGGATGTTCTTGGATCCAGTTTGTCTGCGGCGCAGTTATTATCGGTTACGAATGTGCGCCAATTGGCGGATAGTCTTGGTGATGGCCAACTTTCGTCGGTGTTTCATCCACGGGATAACGGTTACCCCGTTCGCAATGCGTTGGATACTTTGGCGTTAACGTGTGTCACGTTGGGTACTCGGTACAAGGAAAGTCGCGAGCGACGGGATGCTGCAGTAACGCGCTATCGCGCAGAGCGTACAGGTCGCCGCTTAGCGGAAGAGAAGGTGTCAAAATTGGAAAAGGACTTAACTGCGAGGCAGAAGACGTTCGATGAACTAGTGACAAGAGTCCGAGAGCTTGAGGAAGAATTGCGCTTAGCGCGTAGGCGCATACCGCATGAGCGGGGTAGGGATACGACACACGCCCTGGAGACTCCAGCTAGTATTCAACCTCGAGGAGGGATATCCGGTCGTCGTCGGGATCGTTCTCCCGCTGAGCGCGACGATGGTCGAAATGTCCGCCCCCGGCGCGCTTCTCCAGTTAACACGACTCCGCCGTTGCTTCAGCGCATCGAAGCACGGGATCCCGTGAGGGAGGAGTCTCCGGATATGTCCGATGAGGTGGTCACTAATTCTCCGACGGTATCGGTTCCTTCAGTCCCTGCTGTGCCTCATCATCGCCCACCGGCTCGTTTAACCACTTCCCGTCGGGATGCTGGACGCATTCGTCCTCGCGACACTCGTCGTTCTACGGCTCAACATCCGACCAACCGGTCATTGAGGCCAACCTCTTCCTACCCTTCGCATCAGCGCCCCCGTCCCTCCGACAACTTCCGACGTTAGACGTCTTACTTCCGTAACCGGGTTTACCTTCTTATACGCATTTGCGTTTCACTCTCATGTTAGATCGTTCATCCATGCGCCGTGTGCGGCTTTGTCATGTCTCCCATTAAAATTTGGAATGTTTTTGTTGTTTTTATGGAATTTTTCGTCCGCCGATTGGCTTCATATTTCTACCGCTCGCGGTTTTTGTTATTTGGCCAACCCGACGGGTGCTGTTCGTGGGGTCTTACCGGCTCAACCTTGTGGTCATTAGCGGTGACGCCGCGATCACTAGCCGTTCCTACTGACGCTCTTGCGTACAACAGCTTCGCTGTGGGGCAGCTCTGCCGTTCTACTTACCACGCCTTTTGGCCGTTCGTCGTTTAACGTTTTCTTACCCGCTTGGCGGTCAACTTTCCGGAAGTACCGAGATATTTGCTCGTCTGGCACGTTGTGCCGTTGCGTCCACGTAGGGTCACGATACCCGTACCACTTCACGAGGAACCATTCCTCCTGATCGTCGTCGACGACATAATCGATCAAGTCGTCTATGGCGAATTCCTGTTCCTCAGGTGGTCCCAGGTTGTGGGAGACAGTTCCCGGTTCGGGTATAACCTCTTGGCTCGACGAGCGTCGTCTGCTTCCGGTGTTGGCCGTGTCACCCGCAGGGTTTATCGGCTCAGCCGAAGTGGCTTCTTGGGATATTTCCATGCCGTGTGGTCGGCTTATTCTTGTTTGTCGACGAGAGCGACTATTCTTCTTCGGACTTGTTCCGGTTGGTGCCTTATGGGTTGATCGGCGTAGCCGGGAGAACGTCTTGTTGGCGTCTTGGGAAGCAGGTTCCTGCATTGTGTCAAGAGTTTCATCCTCGGCGAGGTCAATTTGAGTGGGCATTGGCTGTGAAGCAGCATTGTTATTACGACGTATGTCAGCCTGGGCCCCCTCCTCAAAGACGGTTCGTCTCGGACCGATACTCGGTGTGTTAGTTACGGAATTACCTTCAACCGCGGGGCGGGATGACAAAGGCTTGGTTACAGGGTGACCTGGGGGTTGTCCGGTGTGAAGAGGTACGCGCTGCGGACCTGATGTCTCGCGACGTAGTCGTTCTTCCGCCATAGTCGGCACCGTGTTGGCGGCTTGATCGTCGGTTCTTGCCGCAGGTACGGGTGCTCCGTTAGAAGTTAACCGTGAGTGCGGTATTTCCTGTTCAGGTTGTGGCGCATACGTCACGCGGTCGTGGCTAACTTGTTCGACAAGTCCATCACGTTCAATATGGACGGTACGCCTACCGGCATTAGCAACCTTAAAAGGTCCTTGCGCCAGTGGCGTCAACTTGTTTCGTTCCCGTACTTCGGGGTTGTCAAGGTAGACGTAATCACCCTCCTGAAGGAGTCGTTTGGTCTTCCGGATCCTTCGGTCAAAGTCCCGTTTATAACGCGCTTGCGTGGCTTGTAGCCGTTGACCGGACTTCTCAATCGCGTGAGCAATCCGCTGCAGGAAATCCTGTTTCAAGAAAGCGTTAGAAAGCGTCCGGTTTTTGCCGAGATCTCGTCGAGTGATGAAGGGAGTAAGGTGGTGGGGGTCGACTTAGGACAAGGTCAAAGGGTGTCGTCCCTGTCGTGCGATGCACGTGCGTATTATACGCGTAAGTCAACGCTGGTGCGTACACATCCCAGTCATTCTGGTTCTCATTTACGTAGTTGCGTAACATGTTCAACAACGTACGGTTATACCGTTCTACCTGACCGTTGGTCTGAGGGTGGTAGGTTGTTGTAAACAAGTTCTTTGTTCCAAGTTGCAGGCAAACAGCCTGAAAAAGTTTGGAAGCAAACTGAGGTCCATTATCGGAAAGCAACGTCCTAGGGGGACCGTACTTGAAAACCCAGTGGGTGCAAAAGGCAACAGCCACATGGTAAGCAGTGATACTGCGTAATGGTACAACCTGAGTAAGCTTCGTGAAGCGACAGGTAATTACTAAAAGGTGAAGGTTACCCTTCTTTGTTTTAGGCAACGGGCCTAATAAGTCTATAGAGACTTCTTCCAGCGGTGCTGAAGCTGGGAATAGTTTCAATGTGTTTGCGTGTCTACGCAACTTGAGGCGGTTCTTGGCGCAAGCCTGACAACGTTCAACCGTAGCGGTTATATCCGCGGCCATGGCAGGCCAATAATACGAGAGACGCATAGTCTCATACATACGGTTTTGTCCGGGGTGACCCGCGAGTACGTCGTGATGACACATCTTCAACAGGCGGGGCCTGAGTGTTCTTGGTACCACCACTTGGTGGGAATTGTCAAGGGTGGATTTACGTCGCAAGACACCTTTGTCATCTTCGAAGAAGACAGTGTCAGACTTCTGACTTGTCAATACTTGTTGACAAAAGTCATCAGAGCGTTGCTCCTCAATCCACTCGTTGAGTGTTATCGGTTCGGAACCCTCTGTCTGAGGGTGTGTCGTTAGGACAGCTGGGTTTATTCCCGTTAGGGATTTGTCAGTGTAATTCCGCGCGATGAGCACATCAAAGAACCAAGGGTTCATCTCTTCTGTAACAGGTACTTCCTGGGTAAGATCATACGCGAAGAGTGTGGGAATTTCGTCATCCACCGGATGTGGGTCTAACCCTTCTGTTTCAACACGCGATAACGCGTCTGGTACTTGGTGAACCCTACCGGGGCGATAGACTATGGTGTAGTCAAACTCTGAAAGGCGGAGTCGCCAACGGCAAAGGCGCCCGGATGGGTCGGTGATGTTCATCAACCAACGCAACGCGTTATGATCGGATCGTACCACAAACTTTGTTTGCTCAAGGTATGGTCTGAGGGTAGTGACTGCCCATACTACAGCGAGACACTCGCGCTCTGTCGGAGAATATCCCCGTTCGGGTTTGGTTAAGGTCCGCGACCAGTATCCTACAGGACGATAGTCGTCGTCATCCTGCTGTTGCAACAGCGCACACCCTATCTGATACGCAGAAGCGTCCGTGTCTACGATGTAGGGTTTACCCACTCTTGGCAGAGCCAATATTGGTGGTTGCACCAAGGATTCCTTGAGTTGTTCAAACGCGTGGCGTTGTTCCTCTGTTGGAGGCATTGAACCGAAGCTCGGTAGGTTTTCCTTAGTCAACATCGCGTTGAGGGGGTGGGAGATATCCGCGTACCCCTTCACGAAACGGCGGAAGACCCCGCAGCTCCCGAGGAAAGAACGCATTTGCGTAGGTGTGGTCGGAAAAGTTGCTTTCGCAATAGCGTCCGTTGCCGTTTGGGCGACCGCTAGCTTACCTGGCATAACCACATGTCCAAGGTAATCTACCTTCGCTTCGAAGAAGTGGCACTTGGCCAGTTTTAGGGTTACCCCTGCCTTCCTCAACAGTGTGAGTACCTGATCCACCTGATGAAGGTGTTCTTCCTCACTCCGTGAGAAGACGATGACGTCGTCAAGATAGATGAGACAAGTTTGCCAGCGTACGCTGCTTAAGATAATATCGATAGCACGTTGGAACGTGGCGGGCGCATTCTTCAGCCCGAAGGGCAATCGTTTAAATCGATATGTTCCAAGGTGCGACGTAAAGGCCGTCTTATCCCGATCCTCGGAGGCAACGGGAATCTGCCAATAGCCCGAGTTACAGTCGAGCGTGGTGAACACGCGTGCATCTCCTAAGGAGTCTATACAATCGTCCATACGAGGCAACGGATAAGCGTCCGATATTGTGATATCGTTGAGACGGCGGTAGTCAACGCAAAAGCGTAGCTTACCATCCTTCTTGGGTACCAAGACAACTGGGCTAGCCCACTCAGAATTCGAGGGTTCGATGACCCCTTTCTCTAGCATGGAGATGATCTCCTTACTTGCTAGCTCCCTTCTCAAGGGTCCCATCCGGTATGGTTGCTGTCGACGAGGTCGACTTCCTTCGATTACATCGATCCGATGCTCGGTTGCTTTAATGTCTCCAAGAGACCCGTCCCACATGGACTCATGCTGCGATAGCATCGCTATAATTTTCTCCTTCAACTGCGGTTGCTGAAGGTGTTCCAAGGATACATCCTCCCGCCATTGCGGATTCTCTTTCTCCTTGGTTCCCGTCGCCGGGTTGGTCAGACTGATGATACGGTCTGTACCGGAAGAGGATAACTCACTGGGGAGCTTTCGATCGGCTGTGCCGGGTGCTCGACGAGCAATACCAACAACCGTCCCCTTCGGGAGGTATCTCTCTGCTGACCCAAAATTCGTTAGAATAACAGTGAAGACTGTTCGAGGAATGATTTCGGCAATGCCGTTCGGCATTGAGATCCGCTGTCGGTGGAAAAGTTTTCCCTTCGCCTCGAGGAGGCTTAGTCCGCCCCCAGCACAGACAACCGATGCGGTTACTTGACTCATGGGGGGAAGGGTGATTTCTCTTGCTAGCCGGATCCTGTTGGACTGGTGGTCCAAGTCAGTACCCTGCGAAGGGCTTGAATCATGTATATAGCAAGAAGAAGAAGAGTTGTTCATTTTACTCACATTCTGCATAAGCAGTATGGCTATCGAGCCACCATCATGCACATCAATGCGCTGAGCGCGGCATCGAATTGCCTCTACATGCGAGTTCATGATACCTGTTCCCAGGATAACTGGTACTGCCAGCTTAGGGGCTACAAAGAATTCTGCGTCCAGAAGCTTTCGGCCTAGCTGTATTAGCAGCTTGATTCTTCCCGTTATCCTGAGAGGATTACCATTGGCGTCTGCCAGTTGAGGGATATTCCCGGTCTGCGCGGCATAGGCCTTCCATCCCTTCGGTAAGGTTGATTCTTGGACGACCGAAGGACCGGAACCGGTGTCCATAACCATACGCATGGGCGTTAGAAGTGTCTCGGAAATTCCGATCGAACCTAAAACCACGTAGTGGGCTGCCTTCAAGAGACATGCAGCCTTTGGCTGAGAGGGGAGGGGATAAGGGATATCCCCGGTTGGTGTCTGGGTAGGACGGTTCAACCGTCTTGGTTTCTTCGTTCCACCCTGTGGAGGTGTAGATGGTGCGATATCCACCCCACAGCGAAGCTGTTCCACCCCCTGGCGGGAGCGCGACACCTCACTCCCCCCGGTTAGTTTTCCGACGAAGTGTCGGATGTTTCATCTGAAGATGCTAGAGCATCAACTGCGGTTTCTTCCGAACGAGAAGGACCAATACTCCGTTGCAATCCGGAAGCAAGATTTGTTTGTTCCACGACGTTGTCGTCCTCGGCAAACGCGACCATTCGCGGAAACGGTTTCTGCCGTTGGAGAACTGTTTTAGCAGGGACCTGCTTCTTCTTGAACTTGTCGAATTGCCGTTGCTGGCGGCGCATGACTTGTTCCGGCTCTTGCTGGTATGCATAGTTCGCGAAAGCGAAATACATTCCCACGGAACGGGAGAGGTACGGGCATGTGTACAGCACGTGACCGGGTTGCCGGCATCCGGAGCAGCGCCAATTGACCGCTCCCTTCGGGATCATGGATTCGGCAAGACTCACATGTTCCTCTGTGAGGGGCGGTACCTCCATCGGCGGTGTCTCCGCGTTCGGTCCCACGGTCAGTGGTTGTAACGTCTGCGACGTAGACATTTCTCTCCTCATTCCGAGGTCTTCATTAGCCATGGTAGCTAATAACGCTTTGCGTTTCCTTTCGGCAAGCTCCCTACTAGGGTACATCTTGGGCTTAGCCGTGTCGGCTGTGGTGGCTCTTAAGGAATCTCCGAGTCCTTTAGCCAAATTGCGTACCGCAAGGAAGTCTTCGCCGTCTCGGCCAACAGTCACCTTAACGGTGTCTTTTACCCCCGGGCGTAGCCCTTTGAGGTAATAGTTTACCAAGTCTCTCTCAGAGAAAACATTAGCACACAACAGTGCGGCCTCTTGCAGTCTATCGGCGTATTCTGCCTCATCTTCGTGAGGTTCTTGTTTAATACGCGTGACCGCGTCGTAGGCTTCAGCCAAAACTGTATCCGTTGCATAACGAGAAAGTGAAGCATGGACGGCCTGTGGCCACGTCATCTGCTGGTGCAGTTGATTTAGCAACTTCCTTTTCCGAGATTCGGACGCGATGAATCGTTGCGCATCTCCTTCAAGGAAATAACGTAGCAACTTTCGTCTGTGTTTTCGGAAGTGGACGCAGACGTCCAGTCTCTCTAGTACGGGTCCTAGTCGGCCCCGAGATTTACTGGAACAAATGAACGTCCGCGTCCAAAAAAATAAAAATTTTTTGGATGCGGACGTCCACTTTCTCTAGTACATATGGCGGAATACTAGGACCCGACATCCACTTTCTCTAGTACATATGGCGGAATACTAGGACCCGACATCCACTTTCTCTAGTACATATGGCGGAATACTAGGACCCGACATCCACTTTCTCTAGTACATATGGCGGAATACTAGGACCCGACATCCAGTATACAATATATCAGCGAAAACCGGGAGGGAAGAAATTACAGCGGATGGTAAATTCAGGGCCCATATCGGACCGTATTTTATTCTCTCATTTACGAAACTGCTGGTATACAATACGTCTCTCTAGAATAGGAAATACATATCTGGTAAGAATAGGAAATAAATACCCGGTTAGAATAGGAAATACGTATCCAGCCAGAATACGGAATACGTATCCAGCCAGAATACAAAATACGTATCCAGCTAGAATACGGAATATGTATCCAGCCAGAATATGAAATACGTATCCAGCCGGAATACAAAATACCTGTCAGCATATCGTCGATCACCCATCTCCCTCACTCTCGCGTTCTCCCTACCATCCGAACGCCATGCACCACCATCCGCACATACTTCAAGAACCCTCACGACCTAGATTACAAAAAATCCGCTCCTTCCCAATTCCATCCCAGCTTTCCTCAACACCACCCCAGCCCATTAAATCATCAAGACATCAAACACGAACATGGTCAGCAAAATCTTACACCACTTGAAACCCACTCTCACCTCTATCGTATGCCCCAAAATATACACATACCAGAAACACCTCACAGCTTCATTCCCCATCTTCCTAGATCCCTTCTTCACTCTCCTGAGTCCTGCCGTTCCTGTTTCACCACTCCTGCATCACATACAAAACATCAACCCCAACAGTCAGATTCGAAAGCAACGCTTACCACGGCAGATATCCTAGAAACTCCCTTACTTACCTCTCATCCATCCTACACACAATACAAACCATGATGCAAAAACCTTAAGGTTTGCAATTGCAATGAATAATCATAGTCAGCAGTCCATATCTTCGCAAAACACATCCTGGCGCTCAATGAAACTTACCTTCCGTCATCACCATTCCTGCATCACCTACACAATATCGGAATCAACCACAACAGTCAGACCCAAAACCAACCTTCCCTCGCTGCTTACTTTCAAAACTCGCACACTTACCTTCGCTCCACACAATACACACCATGAGTCAACAGGCTTCCAATGAAAAATATCGCATCAACGGAAATAGTCAGACTCAAAACCAACCTTCCCTCGCTGCTTACTTTCAAAACTCGCACACTTACCTTACCCGTTCCATCCTGCACACAATAAAAACCATAAGTCACGTAATCGTGTAGCCAAGAAAAGTAGTCAGCATTCCGCATCTTCGCACAACCGGTCTGGGCGCCCAATGTGACTTACCTTCCGTCATCAACATTCCTGCATCATCTACACAACATCGGAATCAACCACAACAGTCAGACTCAAAACCAACCTTCCCTCACAGCATACTTTCAAAACTTCACGTACCTCTCTTCCATCCTCCGCTCAATACACACCATCAGTAAACAGGCTTCCCATGAAAAATATCGCATCAACGGAAATAGTCAGACTCAAAACCCACGCTTCCCTCAACGCATACCCTCGAGGGTAGAGGATGGAACGAAGGTACGTGCGCGAATCTTGATCAAGATTCGCGCACGTACAAAGCAAAGTCGGTCAAAGAATATCAGTCGGTGATGAGGGCGGAGTGGAGCCTGCGGCGTCGACCGGACAGCTTTCTGCGTCCGCTTAAGTCTTGCTGTGCATACTCGAAATCATCGCCGGCAGTGAGATTGAGTATGGCCCAAGCCATGGTCTCTGATTCCCCGAACAATGAGATCCGGATCGAGAACAACGAATATAAACATATAATCATATATATGAGAATCCATTTGCTTTCCTTACATGATCCGTGGCATATCCGCTGTAAAGCACATTCAGATTCCACGAAGTTCGGAAATAAAAAAGTTTATTATTACAAATGAATTAATTGAAAATTCATCTCCCAGGGCGGTCGTTCGTCTTCCATGCACACGTTGCCAGCACGCAATGTGATGTAACAGTTGGAAATGATTGAACTCTCGGTTAAATTCTACCGTTGGGATGTCAGTTGGAGTGAGCACAAAACTACTACCCACAAAACTACGAACACGTTACATTCCAAGTCTCGAAAGCACCACAAAAATAAAATTGGTCGCATCTGGACGGCACAGTCTCCCCTGTTTAGCTCGCAATCCTCCCTTTTGCGTCAAAACTCGACATGGAATGCAAGTATGAAGGGTGCTTCTACTACTGCGTAGATGCCTATGCGCTCGCGCTGCATGAGCGAACGTGTCGCTACCGTTTCAACCCCTCTCCCCAACATTTCAACAACGCTCGTGTCCCTCCCGTCACCCATGAGCCTGCTCGAAACGGCGACCATGATTCCCCGCAACCCAGCTCCCCAGACCCAGAATCTGGTCGTGCTTCCTCCAGCGACTCACCCTGTGACGCTCCACTGCCACCAACCTCAACGCCCTCCCGCGCAGACCTCCTCGTGCAATCCCTCGCCGCCAGTCTCACAACCCTCGAGTACAAGGCCGGCGCTGGCCGCGTGAGCGAAGTCATCACCATCCTACAAGACCCCGCATTCTCCCTAGAAAAGTTCAACAGCGCCGTTCGCACCGTAGAAGAATGTCGCCACGTTACCGCTTCCATGGTCGAAACACATTTCCGCACCGAAGGTTACAAGAGCCACATCATTCCAGACAAAACTGGTAAGTACTCGGCACAGCTGTACCTCCGCGACCCAGTCGACATGCTCCGCAGGCAGTTAGCACTGGCTAACGACCAAAATACTCTCTTCCACCCCTCCCCACAGACCGCCCCAGACGGCACCGCAATATTTTCTCATCCCCTACACACAGAATTCGCGAAAACGCTGCACCAGGTTACTAGACAGCGCGTGCAGCTCTCGGAAGATCCACAGGTCGTATGGGCAGAGGAAACTGATCCCACCGCTTCCTCCTTTGCTGGCCTCCTCCAAGTGTACTCCGACAAGAGCAGCACAAGCCTCAAGAGCTCCGCAATCGTCGCATACCCCATACACGTCACACTGCTCAACTTCTCCGCCCCCCTCCGTCGCCACTGCATCCGTACCGGCCTCACCATCGTCGGGTATCTTCCGTACATTGTTAACCCTTCGTCCAACGCCTTGTTCGGTGATGAAATGCCGACAACCTCTAGTTCTGCTAGTCGCGCTCGCAAAATTGATATTCTTCATAAAGCACTCGAAAAAGTGTTTTCGTCCCTATCCACCGCGTTCTCTTCGGGTTCCCCTGCACAGACTCCACTGCAACTGCCCGCCAATGCTTTCCCATCCTAGCCAATTATTGCTGCGACATTCCAGAGGCCAAAGAGCTGTCATGCACTCGCAACAGCACTACCACCACACATCCCTGCCACCGCTGCTACATCCCCGCCACTCAACTTGAATCCAGCGCGCCACAGCAGCCCCTCTCCCTCGATGATACACGCTCTGCACGCCAAGAGAGCGCTCAGGAGCATACAACTGCTCCGCTCGAAGCTCTCTCCCTCCTCGAACAACACTCTGTCCTCGAATCGACCGCTCTTTTACCCACCAACAGTCCCCTAGACCCCTAAAACATTTCCTCTGCACAATCTCCACCTCGGCATCTCAAAGCTCATCAAACAGTGCATTGTCCACCGCCTCAGCTCCCCATACCTCACCACCACCACTGCCTCCCATTCCGGGACACCTCGCACCTTCAAGAAGGTGAAAAAATCCATCCTCGCCGGCTCAAACAGCATTCTGTCCGCTATCGAACGCGACTACTACATCACCGGTCTTCATGTTGACTTCTCCAAGGGTGAGAAGGGCACCAATTTGAACGGCCTCTTCACAGAGGACGGCATACGCGGCTTGCTCGCAGCCAAAGACTATCACCATGTCGACATGGTGTTCCCTTTCATCGCAGCATTCATTGACACATGCTGTGACGAAGTAGAGACAGCCCCCCTCACTTCCATCTGCACGCAATACTCTGACCTCGTCGCATGGGTCATGAAACGCGGTCGCATCAAGCACTGGACTGCCGCCGAACTAGAAAGCCTCCAGAACTCCATTTCCTATTTCAAACAATCAATGCTCTCCACCCTCGGCCCATTCCACACCACAGGTCTCAAAACTTTCAAGTTCCATCTTCTAGACCATCTTCCCGGTGACTTGCAGAGATATGGCGCCCTGGAACACATTGATGCAGGCCCCTACGAACACTCGCATCTTCTGTTCAAACAGAGTTATAGGAAAACCTCTCGAAGGCGCTCCACAGCCATGGAAGAGACTATTCGCCACATGGAATTCTCCTTGGCCACTCCAACTGGTCATACCCCATCGAACAAATTGGGAAACGCACGCATGATATCGCCCACGGACGGTGCAGTACTCGTTCGCGACGGATTCACCGTTGCACTGCACGACTTTGCCTCCCTGCTGCCCGATGCAACCCTCCTCGTTGCAGATATCGACGGACAGCCCGATCCTGCCACTCTTTTGCCTCTGCACAACTCCTCGTTCCCGTATGGCACCATAACGCTATTCCAGCAACTCGGTGACACAGCTGCACAAGCGTTCCTCACCCTCGCTAGACTGCGCGCCACGGCAGAAGGCCCTCCAATACATGACATGGACATTTCCGTCACCGCGGTAAAGTCCGCCTACGTCATGGGAGGGTACGTCCCAGATGCCGACGACTTTGACCCGCACAGTGGCATGCTTCGCCCCCACAAACGTGTCGAGGCACAAGCAGCAGCGCGTCTTTGCAACTTCATCATTCGGCCCCGCAAAGAGATCGCAGTACTCCTTTGTCGTCATCTCCGGAACTGCCGATGACTACAGAACCATATGGGTAGGGCG
>JALQPE010000467.1:0-57582 GCA_030407315.1 Asparagopsis taxiformis | reverse complement strand
CCAATCAATAGCCGCTTGGTCACAGGCTTAAAAGCCTTCCACTATTTGTCCTATCCATCGAAGAGGGTTCGATCCAGGCCTTGATGGGTGTGGACCCGAGAACTTGAAAATGGAACATATTGCGACAGAGATGAGATGTCATTCTCTTTCGTTTACTTTTTTCTAACAAGATTCTAAACGTCTACGCAGCGGAACGAACCCAATGTCGTCCGTCCGTTTTCAGCCCGGTGAGATGTTTTTGCCATTAACGGAGGTGGAGGCGGCTATGGAGGAAGCCTGCGGTTCGGGTATTCTTTCCATTAACGGAGGTGGAGGTGGCGGCTTTGGAGAAGCCTGGAGAACATGTGAGATGTCAGTACCCATGGATCACAAGAAAAACATGTAGAGGTCCAGTTTGGATATTGTTGCCATTAACGGAGGCGGAGGAGGCGGCTACGGTGGAAGCCTGGAGAGCATGTGAGATGTCAGTACCCATGGATCACATGAAGAACATGTTGAGGTGCGGTTCGGATATTCTTTCCATTAACGGAGGCGGAGGAGGCGGCTACGGTGGAAGCCTGGAGAAGAATAGAATAGTCCTATACCCATGGATCACAAGTAGACGTAGTTGGGCTCCTTTTCGAAGCCCATTCGTCTCTTGAATAATTTAGCACCCAAATCATATACGATTGCCGAGTTGACACCCCGTATGTCTCGTTGGTAGAAATAGCAGGGTTTCCACCACTCAGCTGGCGGGAAGTAGTTACTGATTATATGAGATATGGCTTAGCTCCCGCCAAAACCGATAGCTCTGGGCTCAGGTTCTCCAAATGTGGTTATACGAATGTGTTCTGACAATGGTAGAAGACGAATATCTGCATCCTGCTTTGAATTAAATTTGGGCTATTCTCAAAAACATGCACATGTGAACATGTTTTTGAGATGGGGGTGTGCCGTACGGCACAATCGACCGCCGAAATCGATGTTTTTTGCAATATTTTTTCTGCCCGAAATTGTAGAATTTCTGGGCTGGCCAGCAATGCATCTGAGTCGGACATCCCCACGTCCAGTGGCCGTCCGGATGTCGCTCACCTGGTAAGCGTGAGGCACCTGTGTCAACCTATGTGACTGGCGGCCTTGCAGTACAACACTCAAAGGCAGGGAATCACAATCTTTTTAAATTTTTTCTCTACCACGTATCCGTCACAACTTATTACCTACACCGGTTACGGGTTTCAGACCTTTTCCAGTGCTGTGTACCCGTATACTCTGTTCCGTTCGATATCAACCAGTGTTCCTCACGAAGAGTGCAAACGTCACGAGATACGTCGTTAAAATTTGACTGTCTCGCCGAGCGGTCGCCATCCTGTACCGAATTTTCCACTCATTCCATTATGACGAATAAGCGCAGGCGCAACAGCAATCCGATCGTTGACGACGCAACCGTGCCAATTCTGCGCGAACCCGCTAGCCCTTGGGAGGATTCTAGTGACATGGGGTACACGTCGAAACGTAGGTCGCGCCGCCCGCGAAACTACTCTCGCTGGCAAAGACTTCCTCCGCCTCTTGCTGGATTTATTCGCCCCACTCAAGTTTCGCAGCTTGACGGACAAGCCGGGAGGTTTCACATACGCGGACCTTGGCGCTTGGGTTGCGCAGGGCACGGAAGAACAATTTCTGGCGCTGCAAGGTCGACTCAGCATGTCCTTCAGCGGTCGTTCGAAGAATGCTGGAGTCGAGGCGGATGTTGCCGAAAATCGTCATGGCAGAGATGAACGTTGAGCGAGCCAAGCAGATTGTTCGTCTGGCATTACCCATTGCCGAGTTTTCAAGACAGGATGAGCGTATCGGGCAATGGGTGAGCACTGCATCCTTTCTGGATCGTGCCGCAGACCTTCCTTATTGGATGTAACATGCTTCCTTCGCCACTACAGGCGCCGCAGCGCGGGGAACCAAGCGCCTTCGTTCTTGCTCCACCGGAAACGTTCGATATTGATGTATTTCCAAGCGTTTGTCTATCATCCGAAATCACAACAAGAACCTGCCGCGTCGCCGAATAGAGATGCGGCCGAAGAGGGGAACGAAGCCGCACGCGTCCCAGCCCATCGGAAAAGACTAATCGAGCTTGTTACGTGGTTCAAGTTTTATACCATGCTTGGACCGATGTGGCCTACGCCGCAAAGTTTCCAGCTTCGAAGAGTTGATGGCGCCGTACATCATTTTCGACCAGCAGTGGCATTGGTTGACGTGCTCGATGAGGTCTATTCGCACCGATGGAGCAGAGAAGCTAGATCTCTAACACAACAAAGCTCCCCTATCTCATCCTGATGGATATGGTGGAAAAGTAGAGACAAGAACCAGTGCGCAGCACAGTGCATTTAGGGACCTTGTGAGGAAGTTCTTCGACCGGTTGCAGTTTCTTATCGTCAACCCGGCCTGTACACCTGGCCGGAGTCCGACCGCTGGGGGGCACTGGAAATATACTTCTCAAGCGGAAATCCGGACAAGCTGCCAGCGTATTTTGACACCCTCGACGAAGACGTTATGGCTGTCCTCCGCCCGGCACCACAAGCCGCGGACGCAGAAAGGTCCCCAAGCCGGTTGATGACACTCCCACTCGTCGCAACACAGGAGGGAGAGGTTTGGTTCCGTCGACAAGACACACAACCAGGCTTCAACTTGGACCTGGGAGGACCAGTCTTACTGCCCAAGGGCCGTCTCCCCGTCACCGTCACCCCATGCGACAGAAGAGCAGGAAAGTGAAGGGCAGGGCTCGCAAAGGACTTTTCTTTCGAAAATGAGTCAGTATTGCCGGGTGTACGACGTCCCTTTCGAAGATTTGGTCAGTGCCGACGAGAGCCGAGAACACGTGCCCATCACGGGCAACGTTCAGCTCATTCTGACTGATCCGCCCTACAATGTTCGTCGTAAGAGGAACGATTCCAACTCTTCGTACGACAGGCTACTGCAGAAGATATGCAGGCTAGCATCGAAGTGTTTTGACGAGCTGTTGCGCCCCGGTGGCCACGGCATCGTGTTCTGCTCCGTTTTGCAGTTCTACGAATGGTTCCATTACTGGAAACGTACAAAGGACCGCAGTCAGAAGGCCCAACCGATACTGCTGCCAGTGATGACGGGTCGGATGAAGAAGAGGTTACGTCCATGAATTCGGACTCCGAAGCATCGCAGCACAGTGGCGCGAGAAAGTGCGGATGAGGAGAGACGAGGAGGAGGAGGACGTCGTTCGGAATTCAGTTTTCGTGACGAGGTACCTCTGTTGTTTGTCCGACTACCTGGGCACCTCTATCAAATGCCGGGCGGAAGAGGTACCAACGCCATGAACATGGCAGAGGTCGCTATCCACTTCTGGAAGCGAGGTGTTCCGTTCAACCGGAGGAAGCGAGATGGTGGCCTATAGGAACCACGGATACATGGACGGCACGTAACCGGCGTGGTGCAACGTCACCATCAATATGCCCGCCATCGATTCGAATGAGATGGTGTGGCGAACAAGGAGCACAAACGGTGCTACGGTCAGAGTTCGTGCAGAGCAGAAGAGCCGCTCTCATGATGGAGTTGATCAGCCAGCATTCACAGCCTGGTGATATTGTTGTCGATCCATTCTCTGGCACTTTCGCAACGGGAAAAGCAGCTATGAGCTTGCCTGAGCACCGTGTTTTCGTCGGCAGTGACATGGACAATTGTGTGTGGTACGATCGCTTCCAAAGCTGTGTGCAGTCATGTCACGTGTAATTCTTTCAAACAACACTGACATGAGGGTCACGACAGAAGCGAAACAGAGTGCTGAGAAGTTCTTGGCGTCCCCCTCTGTCACGATGCGTACGCAGAGGGAACGCAGGATCATCGAACCCCCACCTGGCCTTCCCCTGTACCAGAGGTTCCCGAAATATATTCGGCAGTACCTCTGGCAGCTGTGCCCAGAGTCGATTGCGTCGCGCGAGCACATGGAGAAACGGTACATTATTGGCCACCTTCCCTGCGCCGCTGGTTGCAAACTGAAAACCCTCGCGTGATGCGGGCACACGATTGTGTGCGAAAAAAATTGAGCGTTCGACCATCGCTGATTAAGCATCCAAATGCAGGAAGAGGCTCTTCGCTGAACAGACATTTAATGTTGGTGACGAAGTATGTGCATACTACGGAACTGTTGTGTACTCTGATATGAGCAAGGAGTCGATGAGGTTCGCGTACGGAGAGGGTCACATGGCGAACGAAGAGAAACATTCTTGATGTATGCTATCAAGCTGTATGCAACAGCGGAGGACGACGAAAACATCGAGCATCCAATTGGGATTGTTCCGGCTCCGTTCTGTTCGGCGCAGTTCATCAACGACCCGCGGTATTTGCGAGGTGAGGACACTCGGCGGAAGACACCAGGCGGATGGCCAACGTCGAGTTTGTCGAGAACTACAGCAGCGGTTCGACGGGGAAGAAGCTCAAGGCGAAGGACCTAGAAAATCCGAAGATCATTGTAGTACGTGCAATCCGCGATATCCGTCCGGGGCAGGAGCTCTACGTTCATTATGGGACAGCGTTTAGAGCATGGAATTAGGGTCACGAAAGATGTTTTCATTTCGACTACAAATAAAGCTACGTTCCAGAGTTGAAGTATATCATAAATGCAGAATGTCCAGCCACCATTAGTCCAGGGTGAAACCTATTCGGCAGTACTCGCCTGTCAAAAACCAATCGTTCACACTCTAGGTGCACTTCGTCCGAGCAGTGAACCTGACTGCTTGGATGCTGTTATGCGTGCAGATGCAAAATACACGACCAAGTTGAAATGGACGCCGGTGGATGTCAGCTCAGTTGCATTGCTGTCCAGCCCAGAAATTCTACAATTCAGGGCAGAAAAAATATTGCAAAAAACATCGATTTCAGCGGGTCGATTGTGCCGTACGCGCACACCCCCATCTCAAAAACATGTTCACATGTGCATGTTTTTGAGAATAGCCCAAATTTTAATTCAAATCAGGGTGTCTAATTTGGCCACAACGGCCCCAGGAACCGACCGCCGCCCCGAGTGGGGTTGTCACTGGCTTCTGTAAGCACTAACTGTAAGGCTAAATGGCGTCTGACAAAGGGTCAATTTCAGGCTCAATACGCCAGGGACAGGTCTTGGTCCTTGTTCCATCATGGTCCCACCCCACTCTCTCACGACCAACCTGAAATGCACGTCCGGTGGATGTCCAGCTCGATTGCACTGCTGGCCAGCCCGGAAATTCTAAAATTTCGGGCACAAAAAAATTGTAAAAAATCAACGATTTCAGCGGGTCGTTTGTGCCGTACGGCACACCCCCATTCAAAAACATGTTCACATGTGCATGTTTTTGAGAATAGCCCAAATTTTAATTCAAATCAGGGTGTCTAATTTGGCCACAACGGCCCCAGGAACCGGCCGCCGCCCCGAGCGGGGTCATCACTGGCTTCTGTAAGCACTAACTGTGAGGCTAAATGGCGCCGGAAGATGGGCCGATTGCAGGCTTCAAGCCTAAGTTATGCTAGGGAGAAATCTTCTTCCGTGTTTCATCATGGTCCCGCCTTACTCCCTCAACAGAAACACTACTCACCCATCACGTTACTCATATTCCGTGCACTTTATATTAGTAGTGAACCCGCCTGCTTAGTTGCTGCAATGCGTGGATGTAGGCAGCACACGACCAACCTGAAATGGACGTCCGGTGGATGTCCATCTCAGATGCACTGCTGGCCAGCCCAGAAATTCTAAAATTTCGGGCACAAAAAATCTTGCAAAAATCAACGATTTGGGCGGGTCGATTGTGCCGTACGGCACACCCCCATCTCAAAAACATGTTCACATGTGCATGTTTTTGAGAATAGCCCAAATTTTAACTCAAATCAGGGTGTCCCCGGATAAAGGGGTGCTCGCAGCCGCCCCAAAAGCCGCCTAGCTTGACAGCTGTAATTTTAACACATTACACATCAAGGACACTGCCTGCTTCACGCCACCTCGTCAGGTTTCGAGAGCCCGACTCGGGCCCGTTCTGAACGGACACTCACATCTCGATTGCCTGTCTTGCATTCCAGCGGTCACGATAGGTGTGTACCTAACAAAATTTCGGTTGTATTGTGTTATTATTTCCAGCGATTGGCGTTCACGACCATTCTTCAACTTAACGTGAAACATACCATCCACATCACTCGAATACGTCAACGTCAACCATCTCTTTTCCTTTCCAACTCAACAACCATGGCGGATACGCATTTCAGCAGTTTGTTTTCAACGGTTTGCGGCGATCAAGTGAGCGCGTCAGCGGAGTCGCGCGGACTCAAGCGCGGCGTCGATGTCGACTTGTTTGCGGACGTGGACGGTGCGGCTGTGCATATTGGGACGGCTTCGGTGAGCACTGCTGGTGGCGATGTTGGCCTTCCGCGCACGCTGCACAACCACAAGCTGCCGGAAACCGACGAGGCCGACTATATCGTCGTGCGCAACATTGCGACTAAGGACAAGTTCAAGGACCTCCCGTTCCCGTACATGTTTGATGGCGCCGAGGGACCGCCGGAGACGATGGGTGGAGCATACGCCGCGGCGTTTTACCCTTGGGATACTCGGATGATGCGCCCCGCTGCGGAGGATGGCTCTAGCGACATTCGTACCCCTGCTGCAGCGTCAAACTTCAACGCAGCGACGAACCAGGCCAGCTCGGGACGGATGCCCAGTACCGGTCCAGCAGGCGAAATCACTGGTTCGGGGGGTACGAAGCATCCAGCACGCTCCGTCCCGGTTTCGGGAGGCACGAAGCGCCCTGCTCGCTCTGCCAGAGCCTCCAGTGGAGGCACGAAGCACCCTGCTCGCTCCAACGTCACCGAAGCTACTACGCAGGACGTAACCGAGGTGGACGACGAACCGGAGGTGGCGGAAAGCATTCGTGAGCAGCAGGGGACGCAAATTATGGTGCCCAAGTTTGTGACGTCGGATTACGTCGGAGAAGGAGCGACTGTGTTGGTGAGGCAGCTAGTGGAACCGGCCGTGACCCTTCGCGATGTCAAAGAAGACCACGTGGAGGACCTGCGCAACAATATGTTGGCGGTGGGGTATGTGAGCTCTTCGCGTATCACTGTGACGGTGCTGAGGTCGCAGAACACGCATTTGTCCGCCGACACGCGTCTGTTCCAGAATGGCAAATTCCATGCCAATGCGAACGTGACCGTGATCGACGGACTGCATCGTCTCAATGCTATGCATAGCATTGCGGATGACTTCACGCGCCTCACCCGTATGCACAGAACCAAGCTGCCACAGGAGGCAAACCGCTTGCGCTGGGTTACTCAGCCTCTGGATGTGTACTACCTTCGCCGCAAGGACGACAGTGATCTCCAGCCTCATGAGATCATCCACAAGAGTGCAGAGTCGAACCATACGACTGGGACGCAACTGACGGAGCGCTCCCTGGTTCGAATCTTGTCGTCCATCCAGCAGTTCATCCGTACGATTGCTGTTGCAAACAACGTGGAAAACGCTGGCGACTTGCGTGAGTCTGATGTCATCCGAACATTGTTCGAGGCGCAGTTCATGGGGATGATGAATTCGACGAACACGGCTCGGCGGTGGACGCGTTTGGCTATAGCAACGCTGAAGCATCCTGTTCTCGACGACGTGTTGCGTGAGCTGAACAATTCCGAGCGCCGCAACGAGATTGGGATAACGCACCTGGACCACAAGATAGTGCGCGAGTTGCTGGAAGAAAACTTTGTCTTCGTCTTGCGTGGTCTTTCGGAGTACTTGAACCCTGCTCATGGCGGACGTCCGGATGGACGCTTTGACGTGAACGACTTTTATACATACGTCCGTCGCGTGACTGCAATAGCAAATTCTCTGTACGCTGCGTTTGGGCGCCCAAAGAGTATTATGCGCAAGTCATTTCTGAGCACAGAGATGGCAATTGGGTCGGTTAAGCAGCCGAAGGAGTTGCAATGGCATCTCACCAATGCCATTGCAATGTATAGAGGGGACGACCGGAGCAGTGAGGTTCGAATGCGACGGAGAACCACGCGTTTACAGGATTTGGAAACGAACTTGAAAGAGTTTTTCAATCCGACATTGAAGAAGAAGACTAAGGCTCGACGCAAAACGCCGCCCTTCTGCTGCCAATGTGAGACTCACTCACAAGAAGCAGCGGAATGTCGAACATGAGCCTGCTTCGCATGGCATCCGCCGCCGTTCACAGCGACTTCGCTCGACGGGGAGCACACGCCTCGAGGAAGAAGAGCCGGTTGTGGTACAACAATCCGCCGGGGAAGAAGAGCAGGCCGTTGTTGATAAACCCACCGATCAACAACAAGCCACTGCTTCCGGTGATGAGGTTGACGAAGACTCCGCCCGTTCCCCCGATTCTGCCGTTGAGATTGTCCCCCAAGATAACCAACGTGCTGGTGCGACTCCCTCCAACCAAGAATCTGTCCATACCGCTTCGGACGAGGAAGACAAACAGGGTGCAGACGAGGGCCAAGTCGAAAGCAAGGGGGTCCGCGAAGTGACAATTACATTCACTGTTCCGGAAGGAGTGGAAGTCGATGAAGACGGTTACATCGTTCGTGACTCTCCTTCTGAAGACGACCTCCTCTTCGACGACCGTATGCCGTCTCTTCCTGACGATTTCGAAGACCGAGCCGAAGGGCATCATCTGGCGCAGCGTCCCGCGGATGTCATCGCATCGGTGAGGGTTGGCTGTCTGCCCCCGATTGAGCTCAGGTTGTTATTGGAGAGTGTGGAAATCGATGAGGAGGGCAGAGAGGTGAGGTATTTGAAGCAAGTGGCGATGGACCCTGTGTTTGAGGGGCTGCATATTCCGGAACAACATCGGGCTCGTGTGCTATTCGAAATCGATCACGTCTATCCGATGTTCTTCGCAGCGTGGAAGATGGCTGCCAAGGCGATGTGTGAGCCTACATCGACGTTTCTACCCTCGAGGCTGGACTTCGCCCAGGTTGCGCGAATGTCTACAAGCTGGAAGGATTCGTATGAGGCCGGCACTGGTATGGCGTACTTCCACAATTGCCGAACGGAAATCAACGAGCGAGGGTATACGGTGATGCACAATTTCGCGGATGTAAGCTACCTAGATGCGTCGGACAAGTTCCCATTTGACTTGGGTCTCATGGAAGAAATTCCTAACCAGGAATTGTTTCGGTACTTTTTGGGAACGTGGGAGGGGGAGCAGGTGCACAAGGACCCTGGGAACCGGCAGCTGTGGAGTCCCATTGTCAATACGGGGGACGATGAAACAGACGAGAAGAACCGGAATGAGGGGAGGGCTCGCTTCACGTCTACGCGCCACTGCCTGGTTGACTATGCCGAGAACGATGAGACGCATATCGACCGGTTCAAGTTTGTGACGCGGCGAGCCCTGCTGGATGTGTGGTTGGGAATCCTTGTCCGGCTGACAGGGCTGGAGGAGTGCGGTTTACCGGGAGAAAAACTTGTCATGCCGGCATCTGGGGGACGGTTTTTGATAACGGGAAAGGGGTGTCCTCGGCAGGTCCCACACAATGATTTCCCTGTTCCTCCTCGCGACCGCAAAGATCAACTTCCGGGTTACTTTGTTATTGCCAACGGAGATGACCCATTCCCTATCTGGGTGTGTCCAGGGTCCCACAAGTACGTCTTTTCCAAAGCGCTGGAATTAGATATGTACGCCAAGACGATGAAGCTGAAGAAGGTAATCGTTCCGCCACGTTCAGTCTTCATCGGTCACGGCCATGTACAACATGCCGGGGCAGGGCATGTCGACAGAGTTGTGTCACACACGACAACGAGGTATCACACGTATTTCAGGAATGCGTCGTATCCGATTCCCGACAATGTTTCGTTTGGTTTCATCAGGCGGTTGGGATTCGAAGAAGAAGTCATCGCCAATGCTCCGCGCCGGTCTGCAAGGCAAAGTCAACCGGCACCTGTCAATGTTCGCCACAAGACAGTTGTTCCCATCCCGGTCAAGAAAGATGGTAGGCCGAAGACAGGGCAGCTCGGAATGATGCGGATGAAGACGACAGAACCTCGCAAGGATGTAATGCACACACCGAGTGTGGCCCCGGTAGTGCCTCTTCTGCCGGGACAACCTGGATATCTAGTTCACTATCATAGTGAGGACGAAGAGGAAGAACAGTTTTCCGACGGCTAGATATCTTAACAACAACTACTTTAGCAAACAATTATCGAGAATATAATCATCTCCTTTATCACTTTCAATCTATGAACCTACTATAATGCACTTCCGTTCCATGCTTTCAAACTAGATTGTCCATTCCCTAGTGGGTTGGAGCATGATTCCAGGACGATTCCCTCACATCTCTAGACTCGATGGTCTATGCTAGAAATAGCAGAACAATTGGGTTTATACGTGCTTCATCGCCAACTTGCTTCTGGTAATGGCTGGACGTGCACGATACACGATCACCTGAAATGGACGTCCGGTGGATGTCCAACTCAGATGCATTCCTGGCCGGCCAGAAATTCTACAATTTCGGGCACAAAAAAATATTGCAAAAAACATCGATTTGGGCGGTCGATTGTGCCGTACGGCACACCCCCATCTCAAAAACATGTTCACATGTGCATGTTTTTGAGAATAGCCCAAATTTTAATTCAAATCAGGGTGTCTAATTTGGCCACAACGGCCCCAGGCACCGGAACCGCCGCCCGAGCGGGGTCATCACTGGCTTCTGTAAGCACTAACTGTAAGGCTAAATGGCGCCTAACGATGGGTCGATTCCAGGCTTCAAGCCTAAGTTATGCTAGGGAGAAATCTTCTTCCGTGTTTCATCATGGTCCCGCCTTACTCCTCCACGACAAACACTACTCACCCATCACGTTACTCGTATTCCGTGCACTTTGTATGAGTAGTGAACTCGCCTGCTTAGTTGCTGCAATGCGTGGATGTAGGCAGCACACGACCAACCTGAAATGGACGTCCGGTGGATGTCCATCTCAGATGCACTGCTGGCCAGCCCAGAAATTCTACAATTTCGGGCACAAAAAATCTTGCAAAAATCAACGATTTGGGCGGGTCGATTGTGCCGTACGGCACACCCCCATCTCAAAAACATGTTCACATGTGCATGTTTTTGAGAATAGCCCAAATTTTAATTCAAATCAGGGTGTCTAATTTGGCCACAACGGCCCCAGGAACCGACCGCCGGCCCCGATCGGGGCTATCACTGGCTTCTGTAAGCACCAACTGTAAGGCTAAATGGCGTCTGACGAAGGGTCAATTTCAGGCTCAATACGCCAGGGACAGGTCTTGGTCCTTGTTCCATCATGGTCCCGCCCCGCTCTCTCACGACCAACCTGAAATGGACGTCCGGTGGATGTCCAGCTCGATTGCATTGCTGGCCAGCCCAGAAATTCTAAAATTTCGGGCACAGAAAAATATTGCAAAAAACATCGATTTGGGCGGTCGATTGTGCCGTACGGCACACCCCCATCTCAAAAACATGTTCACATGTGCATGTTTTTGAGAATAGCCCAAATTTTAATTCAAATCAGGGTGTCTAATTTGGCCACAACGGCCCCAGGAACCGACCGCCGCCCCGAGCGGGGTCATCACTGGCTTCTGTAAGCACTAACTGTGAGGCTAAATGGCGCCGAAAGATGGGTCGATTCCAGGCTTCAAGCCTAAGTTATGCTAGGTACGCATCTTCTTCCGTGTTTCATAATGGTCCCGCCTTACTCCCTCAACACAAACACTACTCACCTATCACGTTACTCATATTCCGTGTACTTTGTATTAGTAGTGAACCCGCTGGCTTAGTTTCTGCAATGCGTGGATGTAGGCAGCACACGACCAACCTGAAATGGACGTCCGGTGGATGTCCAGCTCAGATGCACTGCTGGCCAGCCCAGAAATTCTAAAATTTCGGGCACAAAAAATCTTGCAAAAATCAACGATTTGGGCGGTCGATTGTGCCGTACGGCACACCCCCATCTCAAAAACATGTTCACATGTGCATGTTTTTGAGAATAGCCCAAATTTTAATTCAAATCAGGGTGTCTAATTTGGCCACAACGGCCCCAGGAACCGACCGCCGGCCCCGATCGGGGGCTATCACTGGCGTCTGTAAGCACCAACTGTAAGCCGGAGCCGGCTGCCGCCCCGATCGGGGCTATCACTGGCTTCTATTAGCACCAACTGTAAGCCAAAATCGCGTCTCACGAAGGGTCGATTTCAGGCTCAACACGTCAGGGAAAGGTCTTGGTCCTTGTTTCATCATGGTCCCGCCCCACCCTCTCGCGACCAACCTGAAATGGACGTCCGGTGGATGTCCAGCTCGATTGCATTGCTGGCCAGCCCAGAAATTCTAAAATTTCCGAAAAATCAATTTGGTGGCCCAGCATCTCCTGTGCCGAAAATTCCCGCACTCAGTTCTGATATACGTCTAGACGTGTTTCCCACTTGTACGCATCAGGGAAGGCGTCACGGAAGGTTGACACTACGCTACTTGTGTACCGCGTCGTCTGAAATAGCGAGTAGTGTTTGTTGTATAGTTGTGGAGTATGCGTCTAGTGGTTTGTAAAGCTTGCAGAACGGGATAGGGATGTGGGTGGCCCTATTTTATGAATACATGAGTACCAATATTCAGGGTTGACAAAGCGGAAAGGCATAGGCTCATACATGTTTGAGATTGCATAGTAGAGAAAATATTTTCATCGAAATTTACATGGAGCTGATGGAGGTTTTAAGGATGAGGTATGAGAGGAAGAAAATTCTTCTGTGGTATGAGGATGTGTTCTGTGGGGGGATGGAATCTTGGGATGGTACAGGGGGAGGTGGAAATGTACGGAGTGCGGGTTTAGAATGGATTGTGATTCGGAGAGGAGTGCCGACAAGCATATTATGGGGATTGGGGAGACGCTGCGGGGTGTTGGGGTAGTGAGGGCGGAGGAGGTGTTTAGGTGGGACCGTAGGAGGGTGCGGTTGAAGGCGCCGAGAGGAGGGGTTTTTAGGAAAGTGAGGAGAAAGAAGGGGAGGGGGTGGCGTCTGTTCTGGCTGTGGTGAGTGGGGATGTGATGGAGAAGAAGGGGGTTATTGTATTTGGGGAGGGAGGGGAGTGGGAGGAAGGGTGCGAAGTGGGGGGTTGATATGTGGTTCAGAGCGGGGAGGTTTCTGGGGATACGGCGGGGGAGCCACCCCGCAGTGCGGGAGCGTGGGCCGGTGGTGGTGGTGTATACGGTATCGAAGATGCGGATGGCGTGGGGGCATGGAGCAGCTGAGGGAGGGAGGGTGGAGCAGGTCGGGTACGGGATGGGGAGTGAGAGGTTTTGGAAGAGTAAGCTGCAGGGGAAGTTTGTGTAGAGGGCGAAGGAGAGGGGTTGAGGGTAGAGGAGAGAGGGTACTGAAGAACAATACGTTTCAAAGGTGATGGGGGAGAGCATGGTCGAGGAGATAGGGGGTGTTTTGCCCTATTCTGAGGTAGTATGAGGACTGGTTATACGAAATCTGTACGGTAGAGCAGAAAAGTAGGTATGGAATGGAGGTGTGCACCGTGGAAGCGGGGATAGGTATCTGAAAATGCGTGCTAGAGTGGTATTGGGGGTGTTTGAGGTACAGTACGGGGGAGGTGAGCACCAACAGGAAGGGGGTGTGAGCGAGAGGATGAAAAAATTAAAGACGAAATTGGAGTCGACCGACAAGGAAAAATAGAGTGGTCGCCGTGATGGATGCGGACATCCATGTCGAGCACGGCGGCAGAAATTTCTGGGGTCGAAATTTTTGAATTTCTGAACCGGCGCCCGTCCTAGGTGGACATAGACATGGCGGAAGTCCATCCCGAGGGGGACATCCGTGGTACTAGAAACAATGAATGTCGCCCTAGTAATACTAGACGTACTAGACCGCATGGACGTCCGGTTCTAGGCGGACATCAAAAAATACTGGAGAACATGGACGTCCGCCTAGTAATACTAGGTGTACTAGAGGTTGTGGACGTCCGCGTCCATTTCCGAGAACACAGACGATACGCCAATGTGTCACTGAGGTGAATGTTTTCGCCGAGCGTGGTCAGCTGATGCAGAGACTTCGAGCCTTGCTTTTCGACACTCCTGACAAGTTCGGATTGAACTCGTTCATGCGAGCCAAGTTGAACACGTCTCATGCCCTGGATGGTCAGAGGAGGCTGAAGGCTTGGTTATTGCGAACCCGAGAGCAACGAAAGCTTCCTCTGACCATGGATGAGTTGCACAGTCTTGAGGATACGCCCGAGCCTGGCATCCTTGAAGGTGCACCTGCGCAGATGGAAATATCCGCAGCAGTGCCAAACAAAGGCAGCGAGGATATAGAAGAGGATAGTCTGGAGCCACAGAGGAAGAAGGCTAGGCTGGAGCGCGGTGGTGGAGAGGACGATAATGCGGCGGTTGCTAGCGAAACAGCAACAAGAGAAGGTGCGGCCGAGGATGACGCTATGGAGGTTGACACTGTATCGCCTACAGAAGCACCGCTCGTTGACGTCGGAAAGGAATCCAAGCCAGAATATGTCACCAAGCTGGAAGCTGTGATGGGGCGTTACATTCACACTGTGAATTGTGACGCCACTGATGTAGCCAAAGAGGTGGAGGACAAAATTAGTTTCCTGGAAGATGGCGTGCTGGAGGACAGTGTTCAGCTTGTGCTCACTGATCCTCCATTCAACACGAGGCGGGAAGGCGGCAGAGAAAACTCGGAGTACGATATTCTGGAGCCGGAAGAGTTGGCGAGTGTTGCGTGTGAAATAGTTCGAGTTCTTCGGCCTGGTGGCCATGCTCTGATCTATTCCAGCGTGCGCCAACTCGTGGCATGGATGGATGCAATCAGAAATGCCGAGCCTGGCAAGATGATTGTGGACAGTGTTCCAGTCGTGCTATCTCGCCGACCACACAGCTTTACGTCCAATCCATCGACGAAAACGTGCACACTGCATAATATGCACGATTTCGTTATCCATGCGTATAAGCGGGGGAAGGGTATGGCTGCATACGATATGGTGGATTACAGGTTGCACAATCCGGACATATCGAGGCACCCTGGGTTCACTAACGCGATTGACAACGTTCCGAGGTTGTCGGCTGGTGAAGCTCAATACGATGGGCAGAACAACCGACTGCGCCATGAGCAGAAGGCGTTGACCACTCTTCGTGAGCTTCTGGAACGATTTTCGAAGCAGAACGATATCGTGATGGATTTCTTCTCGGGAACATACAGCACAGCCATAGCGTGTATGACGTTGAGGGATGGTACGTATCGTCGGTTCATTGGGTGTGAGAAGGAAAAAAGGTGCCACGATGCATCGCAGGAGTGGATACTGCATGCTTTCGTCAGTGAGGTGAAAGCCGGGCGATATGGGGGGATCTTGCAGCGTGAGGTGGAGAGTATTCTTGGGGACGAGTCGGTACCGGTCACAGGAAAAGCTCCAAGGCTTCGTCAGAAGCACATCTCAGATGCACCAGAAGGATTCCCTGCTGTGACAGCATTGCCGAACCATCTGCTTGTGTTCGTTGCGTCAATGAAGAAGGACGGGTCTATGCTTCACAGATTGAGCGGGGTGCCTATGGACCAGTGGCCTGCCGAGGACATGCACTCGTTTTGGAGCATAGACCCGGACGCGATTCTGGCTGCCGATGCCGCATTCTACGGTGTCTATGTTTCGCAATCGGAGGTAAGAGGTGGTGGGTTTGGCGTATTCGCGGCGAAGAAACTGAAGAAGGGGACGGTCATTGGCTGGTACAACGGGACGATTTTCTATGCGAAGATTCGAGACTCGGAACCGCAGAGATCAGTGATGTACGGCCCGGAAGGATTTGGGTGCACAGGAGAGAGGTTCCAGGACTACAACATGGAATTGGAAACCACATACATAGGGAGGGGTGCACCTGTTCGGAAGGTTTGGCTCGTTCCAGCGGTCTATAATTGTACCAGCTACCTCAATGATTGTCGGGTCATTGACGGAACGGAGAAAGCGACCGAGGTGAGTCGAACACAGTCAGCCGAGTTTCGACAAGGCGATGCCATAGACAAACCGGACTTTGCTTCAAATATCAAGAATCCCCATGCTGTCAAGGTCGTTCTGACCAGAGACGTTGAAGCTGATGAGGAGATATTTGCCGACTATGGTAGAAAATATTGGCCAGCTAACTGAGCTACTTTGATAGATTTGAGTAAACACGCATTGGCAGAGACAATAGACTGTGCATCATCTTGCAAGAGCGCTAGATATTATAGACTAGACTACAACAATCGTGACATGACTGCAGGAAGGCATCTGCGGCCTGGAGTGCAAACTATCCACTTTTCTACTGCTTTACCTATGGATACGAAAAGGAGAGAAACTAGAAAGATGTGAGTGAGAAATTGTGTAGCAACGCAGCATGTAGAACACCAGTAAGAGAGCGATGTAGGAGAAGCAGTCACCCCATTACAGTGCGGGCCGTTTACCGGGGATGCTGACAGCAAAGTCATCGTTACGATGACTTTGCTGTAAGAAAACAGATCATTACAGCAGCCACGATTTCTTTACCGGGTAAAAAAATTGTGGCCGCTGTAATGATTTGCTTTCTTACAGCAAAGTCATCGTAACGATGACTTTGCTGTAAGGAAAAATCCTTACAGCGGCCACAATTTTTTACCCGGTAAAAATTCTTGCTGATTTTTTACCCGGTAAAAAATTCTTTGGCCACTGCAAGGAAACGGTTCCTTACAGCAAAGTCATCGTTACGATGACTTTGCTGTAAGAAAGCAAATCATTACAGCGGCCACAATTTTTTTACCCGGTAAAGAAATCGTGGCTGCTGTAATGTTTTCTTTGCTGTAAGGAACCCTGGTAAACGGCTTCGGCTGTAAGCAGCAGGGAGTTTCGTCGTTCTCCCATCTTAGTAAAGGTGAGAAGCGAAGTGTGAAGTCGGGAAAATTGCTCAGCAAAGGTCTGTACGGCTGTGAGCAGCTCTCAGGAGTATTTTACCTCACGTGGTCTCTGTTCTGGGTATACCCTGTATATATATAGGTAGCCTAGTGTAGGTGGGAAGATAGACGAAAATTCTACCAATAATTTATCACAGTGACGGCTCTCGTAGTCGAAATGTGCGCGTTGTCAAGGGTTGAAACTAGTCTCCCCCTACGGCCTAGCTAGTAAAATCATACAACGTTGTAGACTAATATTAAAAAGTAGCAAGCAATCTGCTGAGTAGCACTAAACTATGAGATGAAGGCCAGATGTATAGCTATACAGATCTAGATGAAAACCGAAAAGTGGGCTAAGATAACAATGTTGAGATGAGAAAGACAGAACTTTTTAGCAGGGAACAGTAGTATAGGTTTTAATACTTCTGGTATGCTATCTATTGCTCCTATCGTACTTGTAATATTCGACGGTGTGGATGTGGTCCGTGAGGACGTCCTTCTCCGTCTTCAAGTAGATGTGGCCGCGCGTGGGCAGGCCATAGACTAGCTTTTCGCCTGCAGGAATATCTCCGCGCTGAAGCCGACCCCGTAATGGTAAAGGTCACCGCGACCAACCAATACGGAATAGGGTGGCACAAAGCCTATGAATGGGAACCTTCCACATATCGGCGTCCGGATTGGCCAGGCATACATGACTATAAGGGGCAGCTACTATAGAGAATCCATCGCTCCGCTCGACATCATGAAATATGATGGAGACTCGGTAGGTCCTGCAACACGACTCGTTGATACCTTGAAGTCCGTGTGCCCATCCTGGTCCGCAGCCCCATCTGCTGTAAGAAGCAGCCGCAATCCTGTCTTCGGGAAGAAGACAGGATCATCACCCTCCATTCCCAACTTCAAGAACTCCGCACAAACACCAAGAGCAAGCTCTGCCACCAACTTGTTCTTGTACATATCCAAATTCCCCTCCTCCAGCTTGTCGCACAACTCACGCCGCGGCAGAGAGAGGCGCCCACGACCACCATCCATGCGGTCCTTCGCATCACCCACGTTGTGGATGAACTGCCACGGCGAAGGATCGAAGCCGGGCTTTGCGAAAGCTGGCGGCTCGTCCTGTGGCTCCCTGTCGTCATCGTTAGAATCAGACTGCTGGGAGGGTTTTTCAACCTCCTCAACCAGCGGGAACTGCCTAGCGAAGTGTCCGAACAACTCATGCGTCGCACTCCCAGCCGTGGACGATTCCAACAAGCGTTCCAAAACAATAACCCCCAAGTTCTCCAGCAACGCCCGCTTCACCGCAAAGTACTGTTCCACCACCGTTTCCTCGGCTCCCGGCGATGCAGCTGCCTGGAATGCTGCCGCCCTCATTTCCGCCCGAACCGTCTCCACCGTCGTACTTTCCATATAGTACTTCATCCGGCTGCCAGACGCAATTGCGCTGGGGAGAACGGCGGCCACATTCTCATCGACGATACTGTCGGGAATGGGATTCTCCTGGGCGTCGTCGAACTGGAGAACCGGCTCCCGAGAGCGACCTCGGGAAGCCGACTTGGATTTCTTTGACGACGACTTTGATGAAGTCTCACCGAGCCTTCTCTTTTTGGTAGAAGGCTCGGGCGTCGCAGAAGGCGCATCCAAGTTACGCTTCCCGAGGATGGAGTTTTCACCCGCATCCTCGGGGGCGCTCTCCAGCTCGACGACCTCCACAGCACCACCCGCCGTTCCACCACGACCGGAACGACTCGCTTGCAGGCGGGTACTCCTTCTGGGCATCACTTTCCTCCCAGAAGTTTCCACTCCGGGCGGTGCAGAATCACTGACTTCAATGACATCTTCGTCAGGATCTGCACCGCCCTTCGCACTGCTGCCCTCGACCACATTCTCGGGAGTAGGGCCCTCCGTCGAAATCCTCGCAACCGTCTTCTGTCCAACCCCACCGGATGGTGAAGGGACGAAACTGTCATCGCTGGAGCTTCCCGAACTGCTAGCAGATGCAGAACGGGAAGCTTCGACAGCGGGGGCCGGAGCAGCAGGGTGCTGCTCGGCAGCCGGAGTCGCAGGCTCAGGCTGCGAAGCCGGTGAGACCTGCTCCTGCGCGGCTTGGACAGGACGGTTGGGGGTACCAGTCCCGGCGTGGGAAACTGGACCAGAGCGTTCGCTGCCATCCTGGGGACCACGCGCAGTCGGCTTGACCGGGGTCACCGCAGGGGAGGATGCCGACACGGCAGGGGTAGAGACAGGAACAGGGGCAACCTCGGAATCGCTGGAAGATTCCAGTTGAGGTGGTGGGGGCAAAGGAATGGAGGATGAAGGGATGGGCAAGGAATTGGAAGAGGAAGGGATGGGGGCATCATCACCACATGTGGCTGGGAGCGCAGCATGTGGGATGTCTGGGTACATCGCGTGAAAGCGTTTCCGCATAATCATGTCGCGGTACCCAGTGACGCGCAGGAGCATTTTCCTGGCGTCCTTCCCGAAGACAGACTTCTTACGGGGAAAAATGTTCTCGGACTTGTAACCATCGGGGGGGCCTTCCTTGGGACGGAAGTCTGCCCAGCACCCCTTCTTGGGGACCATCTGAGCAAGAACTTCGACAACGCGCGAGCGAATGTCGAAGCTCTTGCTCGGGTCACCCACGCTGGGAATTGACCCATCCAGCATCCTCAACACATCCGACACGTTCCAATACTCGGCCACCTCCTTCACGTACCCGAAGATTTCCAACAAACCAGCAATCCATTCCTGCCCAATGGTACCAACCGAGTACGGTTTCAGCCCGGCCGACCGACGGCTACAAGTGTAGCGCGCCGTCATCTCCAGGATGAAACACTTTTGGACATCCGGAGCACTCCTGAACGACCCATTGAACAACAAGTTCACCGTACACCCAGCCAGATCCTCCGTCGAAGAAAATTGAACGAACTCCGGCCTGTTCGGGATGCTCGACCAGTATTTGAAAGCAGGGCTTTCAATGGTCTTGAACCCTCGCGCGATCGAGACGTAGCGCATGAGCTGTCTCGGACGAATCCAGCTCAGCGCTTTCCGTTCTTTGATGTATTGAACGGTCGGCTCGATCTTCTTCTTTCCCAGGCGGTGGATATTGATGAACTCCATCACAGAGCACACATTGTCAGCAACTGTTACCTCGCTGACATTGTGGGTGTGGAAGTTCATCAGCCGTGAAAGCGGGAGTACTTCTTCGGAGCAGAAGACATCCCGGCCAAGCCGAGTCGGTGGGAGGAGAAAGTCGACTGGAATAGTTCCAAATCGACGGTAAATGTCAGACTTGACAAACTCCTCCCACTCTGGACTGTCCTTCGCAGGAGCAGGTCCAGCCGACTCGAGAATGGCCTTCAACGCGGTCACTCGGTGAGATCCATCGACGTATGCATTGCAGTCGTACTTTTGCATTGGAATCAATCACCTCGCAGACGGACACGCGTGAAGCAATCACGGAAAATCCCTGAGTGAGAAACGTTTTCTTCAACTCATCAACGCGATGCGGCCTGACCACCCTGGACACGACTGCCGGAGGAGAAACATCCAGGGGGGAAATGAAGACTGGAATGTTTCGGCAGCTCTCCGGACTTATGTCGTAGTCCACATCCACCGGGATGGGCACTGTGCCAGGGTAGGCCAGCCTGGTGCTGCGGAGAGGCTTGTTCGGTACGATGTCACGAGCGTTGTGATCATCGACCTTCTCCGCATCCTCTGCCAAGTCGCTGCCGGACGCGATGATCATGTCCGGAGCAGGCGAGCTAGGCAGAGGAGCACCAGATCCCTCGACGGCTGGCGCCGCTTCGGCAGATTGAGCCGGAAGCGGAGTTGCGGGAACGCCAGCGTCGATTGTCGGGACAACCGCGGGATCGGAAGCAGTATGGGGGGAGGGGACGGGCTTAGGTGCTGGGCTGAGCTGGGTCAGCGCTGCAGCAGCTTCGCAAACGTCCATGGGGACAGGGGGGCCAGAGAAGGAGAAGGAGAGGGAGAAGGAGAGGGAGAAGGAGTGGGAGAATCGTTGTCACGGCGGCTGGCAGAGCGCACCTGGCGGTCGAAAGCGTTGGGGGATTGTTGAGCCATTGTTTTGATGAGTGATTGACAAACGAAGAGTGAAAGATTGAGAAAGAGAGAAGAAGATCTGAACGACAAGCTGTTTTGCTGCGTAAGCTGAGTAAGATAGGCGAAACTCAGAGAACTGACATATTCCTATTAGTATACACCCTGGTAATGATATTCAGCGGTTGACCAATCCGAACCTTCCACATCACTTTTCGTTGTACGACAATTACAGCTCAGGCAGTTTACCAAGGATCCTTACAGCAAAGCCATCGTTACGATGACTTTGCTGTAAGGAAAGGTTTCATTACAGAGGCCAGGAATTTTTTTACCGGGTAAAGAAATCATGGCTACTGTAATGTTTTGTTTCCTGACAGCAAAGTCATCGTTACGATGACTTTGCTGTAAGCATCCCTGGTAAACTGCTCCATCTGTAAGCCGTTGGTCTCAACCCTCGCTCTTATTTCTGTTGTCCTCCTTCATTATCTCCACCTACCTTCCACCTACACACCACCTCTCTACTGTCACTCTGCCCGCCCCTTTGGTGCATGAAATATTTTCTTACCACTGCCATAGTCTACACATACTGCTGCCTTCATACTTCTGCATGCCTACCCTTCAATCTTTCTTCCATCTTTCTCTACCGTGCTAGGCTTAGACCATGCTCTGTGCACATCTGACTTACTTAATATCATTGTATAGTTAGAAACTAGAATAATAATTACATCACTAGAGTACACTGCAAATGTTAGTAACTATGGTTGGTGTGGTACACAACACCCTACCTCCTTCATGAGTAAACTTTGCGCACAGAACCGTTCAATACCAGGTAGTGCAGCCAGCGCAAACCAGGCTTGCACGACGCAGAGTGCTCCCCAGAGCCGTCAACAGCCGTCCAAACCATCGTTGTACGATGTTCCCGGCTCCACACTTCCCTTCTCACCCTTCCCAGGGTGGGAGACGGACGAAACTCCCAACCGCTTACAGCCGAAGCCGTTTACCCGGGATGCTTACAGCAAAGTCATCGTTACGATGACTTTGCTGTAAGGAAAGGTTTGATTACAGTGGTGAGAAAATTTTACCGGGTAAAAAATCAGCAAGAATTTTTTACCCGGTAAAAAATTGTGGCCGCTGTAATGATTTGATTTCTTACAGCAAAGTCATCGTTACGATGACTTTGCTGTAAGAAATCAAATCATTACAGCAAAGTCATCGTAACGATGACTTTGCTGTCAGCACCCCAGCGGAACTGCACCATCTGTAAGCCTTCCTCACCTCAATGTTGCAACCAAAGACGACTGCGATATTACCTTGTTCTATTCTAGTAGTGCCCGCCATAGTTTCCTCCCCTTCTCATATTAAATTGAGTATTGTATATCCTGACCCGTCTACATACGCAAACGTCATGTACTAGCCTAACTTTCATCGTTTACTTGAAGGCGGCCTTGATGCCTGCCATAGAATGCTATTAAGAACTAATTTCATCAGATATCTAAACGCTCCCAGTAGTTGACATTGAAGGGAGGCTGTAGCAACTTCTCCCTGGAAGTTCGCAGTGATAGATGGGACCGGATAGGATGCTGGTACCTCACCGAAGAACGACCCTCCGCGAATCCCATTCCTCCGTGATACACGTCCGTTCGGCATACAAGCAGGGAATACGGTGGGATGCGCACGTTCGTCACTGGCACGCGGTACTTGTCTTTCGCTGGATGACTTAGGCACACATGGCTGAACTTGGCGATACGAATGATGAACCCATCCGCACCAGCAGCCATCATGAAATATGATGGCGAGTTGAGAGGACCAGTTCCAGTTCCCTCACGGACGGGAACATCGGTATGCATAAGTTGCTCCTGACTACCTTCTGCGGTCAAAATCAGACGAAGACCCGTTTCTGGAAAGACCACCGCTTCTTCTCTTCCAAACCCGAGCTTCAGGTTCTCCGCACAAATCGCCTTACCTAGCTCCAGAATCAGCTTGTTCCTGTACTGCCGCGCGCTTTCTTGCTCAAGGTCATCGCAGATGCTTTTCCGGTCCGTCTTGAATACACCAGTGCTGTCTTTCGGTCGAAGTGGTTTCCACGGGTTCTTCTGACTTGCACTTGAGCCACTTGTAGTACCTTGGAATGTGCTGGCCATCTGTGTGAATAACTCGTGCGTAGCTGCTCCCACTGTAGTAGAAGAGAAAATGTCTTGCAACACCACGTAACCAAGCTCGTCGATCATTCTTCTCTGGTAGCTGAAGTATTGTTGGCTTTCACAAGAACCGAGGGGACATACCAAAGTAGAGTAGCCTGCAGCTGCTTCCATTATCTCCGTCCGGATTGTATCAATGTCTTCTTCTGTGATATAATACTTCATTCTCGAGTTGGAAGGAACGCATAAAGGCAGCTTCTCAGGTATCTCCTCTGCGAATGTGCGGTCTGGAAGGGAGTTTTCTTGCTCGTCAGTGAAGAGTGGTGCTTCTTCTCCAGTCGTTTGTTTCCTTGCATTGACTCTACTCTTCTTTTCCCGGGGAGGCCCAATCTCAATGTTGTCATCCGGCGTATTGGGCTCAGAAAACTTCGCGCTAGTTTCTTCCCTTCTTCGCTTCTTATCCAGCCTGGACTCGTTTTCATCGCCGCTTCCACCAGAGCTCCTGCTTCTTCCCGAATTCTCCTTGTCCACTTCGGCCGGGCTAGTGCTGTTAGTTTCTGGTGTCCTGATTCGAAGTTTCAATATCACAGAGCGGTTCTGCGCATCTCCAGCTTGTTGTCCAGGCGTGTCTATGTCCATGCGACCACTATTGTCCAAGTTGATATCCAGACTTTGCGTATCGCCGCTTTGTTTCCTTCCCTGAGGAAGATCTTCTCTGACAATCCTTCCCGGCGAATTATCCCTGGCACGACTTTCCCGCTCTGCCCTTGAAGCTGAAAGACGTTCCTGTTCTTTTTGGAGAACAGCAAGACGTTCTGCTTCCCTCTTCTCAGCTGCTGCAAGACGCGTGGCAGGACGTTCCTGTACATCCTCTTTTGCTGCGGCAGGACGGTCTTCTGCTTCTTTCGGGGTGCTCAGAGGTGCTTTCGTCGCGACAGCAGGAATCACTTCTTCAGCCACCACATTTGGAGTAATTTCCTGTTCTTCCTCCACAACAGCAGAAACTTCCTGCTCTACTTGGGCTTCGGCAGATACTCCTTCTTCTGCTT
Organism: Asparagopsis taxiformis; assembly: GCA_030407315.1. Taxonomy (NCBI): domain Eukaryota; phylum Rhodophyta; class Florideophyceae; order Bonnemaisoniales; family Bonnemaisoniaceae; genus Asparagopsis; species Asparagopsis taxiformis. The sequence continues at coordinate 33,450 of JALQPE010000467.1, read as the reverse complement.
GAACAGGACCAGGAGTTTCCATCGAAGTATTTCCCTGTTCTGCGGCAGTAGGTGCTTCTTCCTCTTCTGCTTTGGCGCCAGCAACAAGTGCTTTTTCTATTTCTCCGGGGGTCATGCGATTCCGTTCCCTCTCCTCCTCCGCTTTCGTCTCCTGCATTGCCTTTGTCCCGGTAGCATATTCCAGTTTGTCGTAAAAACTGTTTGTAAACATCCCGTTCTTGGTTCTCAGACTGCTTCTGTCTACCACGTCGTCATGAAAGTCGACAAGGACGAATACAATGCGCTCTCCAATGCGATGATCATTATCCCCGACCTCCTTCGCGTTTTCTGCTGCCAAATCCGTTCGCACGAATTCCTCCATCGTTGCAGAGTTCAACCACTTGCGGACGACCTCTGCCATATCATAGATGGCCAACAGAGCCAGTAGCCAAGTGCGCATCGTGAACGGACTTCCGCTTCCGATATTTCTGACAAGTCCTCTCTTCCTCCTCATCCTTGTCCACGACGCTGTCATCTCGAGCACAAACCACTGGAACCACTCCTTATCGCGCGTCCCGCGTCCGTCCGTGCCATTGCGGAATATTGCGTTATTGACAAGATCGAGCACGCACCCGTACATATCGGCAGAGTCAATTCGAGAAAAGTCCGGATCTCTTCCCTCGGTTCTTGCATCCTCGATTTCTCTGTTCCTATCCAAAGCATTGTAAACGCTAGGGATAGAGCTCCAGTACACGAAAGCAACGCTGTCTGTGCGATTGAACCCCTTCGCAATGTTGATGTACTGCCTATACGAGTTCTCCGAACGGTTCCTGTCGGACGGCAGAATATAGCTCACTTCTTTCAGAATAGGAATAAGCCGGACAACAGGAAGATCCATCTGGTTGGAAAACCTGAGAAACTCTATGACCGCACACACATTGTCGGCAATGCTCACAGAAGCGACATCGTGAGTTTGTATATTGGCTTCGAGAGACAGTTTCAGAACCTCCAGCGCATCGAAAATTAGACGCCCGTTCGGCGCAATCAACTGTTGTACCCAAACCAATTCCAAGGAATCCCTGTTCTTTCCTGAGTACTTCTCCAGGCATAGTTGCAGAGCAGCTATGCGATGAGAGCCATCGATGCAGTAAAACTCGTCTCCTTCGTTATCTTCCATTTTGCAGACTGTAATCATAGTTCCAGTGGTAGAGAAACCTCTATCCATGAAAATGCTGGCCAGTTCGTTTACACGACCCGGTCGCACCAAACGGGAGGTCACTGTCGGAAACTTCACTTTGCGAGGATCAACTTGCACTTTAGAAGAGCTGTACTGAGCAATAGTGATGCTTTTCTCTTCAGCAGAAGGAGAATTGCTCTTCTCCGCTGTAGTATTCATGATACTATTGTCTCCCATTGTAATCCCTGCAATCTCAGTTCGTTCAATCGGTTCTCTGTTCAAATGTTGTGTAGACGATGAAATCCACAATTGTGGTACCTCCGAGTGCGCTTCCCGTCTCTCAGCTTCCTCTCATATACTGTCCGGACAAGACATTCCCTACCTACCTTCAGTCCTGATGAACCTTACGCTGCACCCGCTCAGCACCTCTGACTCTACCTGATCCTGATACCTCCACAAAGCGTTTAGCCCTTTCCATCAATCTACACCTAATAGTATGTACCTCTAGCGCATATAATGCAATCGAACCCGTTTACCTCACCACGTCAATTATCATTCATATTCCAACAACCTATTTCATCCACACTCTCCACCTCGCTTCTTCTTCCGTACCATTGATTCCTATCAATCGATTCTACGTGAGTTTTATACATTTACTACGATCCACCTCTCCTACAAGTCTGAAAAATTCATTTCTACACTAACTTTTGCTACTCACAAATAACGGTTCCCGTGCAGGCCACTGCTTGAATTTCTTCCTATTGGCGTACTCGGCTGCAAAGGATTCATAGACTATTTAAACGGTGATCATATAAATGGTTTTCAATGTGCTCCAATGGACAATACACCAAAGAACATCAATATGAATTCATTTCAACTACCTATTCACTACTGCGATTCAGTTTTCTTGCATACCAAATCTCATTGCGTTCCTACCCTAGTCGATTCAAAATGCTTCCTCTTCGTCAGTTGATCAATATTCCTTACAACGAGCAGGTCCTCTGGACATCCTAAAGTTGGTTACTTAACCTTAACTATCGATGAATTTCCTGTAATGATTTTTTCTTACAGCAAAGTCATCGTTACGATGACTTTGCTGTAAGAAAACAAATCATTACAGCAGCCACGATTTCTTTACCGGGTAAAAAATTGTGGCCGCTGTAATGAAACGGTTTCTTACAGCAAAGTCATCGTAACGATGACTTTGCTGTAAGAAAGCAAATCATTACAGCGGCCACAATTTTTTACCCGGTAAAATTCTTGCTGATTTTTTACCCGGTAAAAAATTCTTCGGCCACTGCAAGGAAACGGTTCCTTACAGCAAAGTCATCGTTACGATGACTTTGCTGTAAGAAAGCAAATCATTACAGCTGCCACGATTTTTTTACCCGGTAAAAAATTCTTGGCCACTGTAATGGAAACGTTTTCTTACAGCAAAGTCATCGTAACGATGACTTTGCTGTAAGCATACCTCCCTCCATCCTCTCAGATCCTCTCCCCACTACTTTGCACCAATCCACCAACGCCCTAGAGTGTACAATTCATATGTGATGCATCTGGTTATTCATTTTATTCTTCCCTAAAAATCATGCAGCCCTCGGTGGAAATCCGTCTCGCCTACATAGTGCATATATCTCTCCACCCTCCAGCAGTCCGGGTCCGTGCCTTACCTCCCTCATGTTCTCATCATATTCGCATACACTCCCATTGCAATAGTGCATACCAAACACCTCAGTGACTCCCTCACTCATCTCCACAATTACTGTTCGTCGCCTCTCTTCGACCTTGAACACTCCTTCATCAGTTTTTTGCAAACCCAGGCAAACTCCATAAGCTGTACCTTGCTCATCTCTCGCACTCTCGTTCCTCAGGATAAAGAACGCTAGAACAATAAAAAACCGCGGTTCATAATTAATTCTTCCCCGCATTATCTCTGATGTGAGACGAGACGCCGGGTACAGAATCGCTTGTGAAGTTGCACCATCCTCACATGTCCTCTGTTCAGGGCAAACAGCATGGATGATAGCTCCTGATTCTAGAGAGCCAGACCTCTGCACTGTTTTCCTTCCCCACTCTGTCGTAGTGCTTCTAGAAACTCTTCTCACCCATTCGGCATACTTTCCACACCCGCTTGTTCCGCTTCCGTACCTTTCGGTAAAGAACCGTTTGAAAACACCTACAGCACCCTCTGCCATATCACATTTTCCATTCATGTACTCCTTGACCTCGTCAATAGATATACCTCCATGCCCTCTCCACGTCACAATTTCACCATCCGCCGACAATATCTTTCCTCGACGCTGGGAGAGAAGCTGGAGAACCGGTTCCTGGAAGCAGTTTTTCACTACCTCGTCTTCCACATCTATTTCTCTCCCTAGCTCCTGTGAAAGAACGTTGACCATTTGAGAGCATTCGGACGAGGACCAATGTTGTGGCTCCATGCCGATTTCGCGCAAAACAATGGCCACTCTCGTCTGCCAGTCATCCGCAAGAACTAATTCCAGCGCTGAAAGCTGTTCGCTTTGGTGATTGGACATTCTCACACCTTTCTTCAGCGGCTGATGCATCCGTTCGAATATAAGCTCCTGCACGTGCTTCACAGAGCCGTAGGCAGGAAGCGTATGAACACAAAACTCGACAAGACGATGAACATTAGGCTTGTCCAAATGTGCTCCTGCTCCCTTCACTTTCCGACAATACTCATTCAACGTCTCCACGTAGTCTACGGTTCTTCCCAGAATGTATTCATTCCTGCCACCTTCTCCGTCAGCCGTCTCTACTTCATGTGGACCGTCTTTCCACCATACGGGCATGAAACTAATACACGAAACCAGCTTCTGAAACATCACTACTAGTTTGACGGCCCCATCAAATTTTTCACGATGACCTTCCCCTTTCCCATCCATCATTCGAGCTGCGTTTTCGAATGCCATAGGTGCTATCAGCAGCACACTGAATATGTCACTCATGTTCATGGAAAGCAGATTGTTGGTTCCAAATAAACGGTTCTGCCTTCCCATCCTGAACTTCTTCAGAGCGCCCAGAATTTGCAATTCAGCTACCTCTCGAATTCGTGGGCTGGCAGCTGAAATACAAGCGTTCAGTACATCTTGTGCCAGTCCAGACAATAGATGGTCAGGTGCTATCACTGCGGAACGGTACGGGTCAAAAATTGCTGGGACAACTGAAACTCCGTTTTCCGTCTTCGGTACTTCTTCCTGCACTGCTTCCAAGGAAGTGCTCAGGACATGAAATGGTAAATCTTCCCCTTCTTCTGCAGCCAGTCCGAGAGTGCGAAGCTGGGTTTCTGTGGCATCCTTACGTGTCGATGCATTCCGATACTTGCTCCTGGCATGCGTCGATGTTTGCCCGTTCACTACCGAAGTGTATGCATTCTTCGTGCCACCAGTACTGCTCAGGTCATATTTGCGGAAACTGCAGATGTGGCACGGAGAGTTTGATGTGTGTCCAAGAACATCCAGGGTATGTGAAACTGCAGGATAGTCTCCAATGCTCCCCACTGGGTCTAGAAATACCACAACATCTTCTCCCTCTGCATTTTTCGTTGGGAAACCCTCTGTGCTTCCTCGCACTATATCTTGAACGATATATCGCAATACACAATTTGTGGACACTCCCGGAGGTGGCAAACCAATCACTCGAACCGCTTGGTAGCTTCCCCTTTTCCGAGGTGGTAGATTGAGAGGTAACATATAGCATCCACCAAAACTTCCCTTCCTGCTTGTGAATGGTTCAAAGTCATCCGTGTAAAGGAGAAATCGGTAAACAAAGTAGTTTCGACCATCCTCCAGCTTTCCCCAACATGGTGCATCTTCTCGCGGAGACGCTGGGTGCCATTGCGACCTGTGGTCTCCGAAACCATCCGAGAACACCCCTGAAACACGAATTTCTTCATAGTTGGGGCTTCCTAGTCTATCAGGTGGGTTTCTGGCTTCAGCAAAGCTCGCGCCCGGTGAAAAGCAAAGTAACATGGTGGATGCTTCTCCGACCTGCTCTTTCAAATACCTGTTCACCAATACGACGTGTGGAACAATATCACCCTCTTCCATTCCAATTGGTAATAGAACGGTTATCACGTCCCCAGCTCGTGTTCCTTTTCCCTTGGCTCCTGCTCCGATTACACATTGCGATATCGCTCGCAGAGCATGCTGCCTCTCCCATTCCAATAGATGTGACATTCGCGGCTGCAGATATTTTTCGACATGCACATCATGCTCACCGTCGTGTCGAGCCTCATAGGTAACTATGGTCCTAGCATGAAGTTCCCACAACGACGTAACCGCCACTCTTCTCCTCTTCGGTTTCCCACCATCTCTGTCATTCTTCCTAAACCCTTTTGCTCTTTCCATGACGGCAACCTGACGAGCTCCTGGATGACATCGGATTCGAATTGCTGTTCCATCAGGTACATAAATGTGCTTCAAACCCTTTTTCCCATCGCTGTCAATGGTAACAACTGCTGTGCGAACGAATGGGTCGCTCAAAACACCCCTCCTGCACTTTGCAATGAACGAATCTTCAATGCTGCACTCTGCGGTTGATTTTTCTCCTTCCGAGCTTCGATTGTTCGCGTCACTGCGGAATGCTTTAAAGATTGGTCGAGTCTGGACATCTTTCAGAGCCCATGTGCTTGGGAGTACAATACGAACTTTCGCCATTCCTCCACAATTGTCTCTGTCATCTGTTGTTCCACGGGTTCCTACTGCACCTCGATGCTGTGCAGCTCTTGCTCCGCTCTTTCGAAGGTCTATCGGAAACTCGATGTCACAGCTCTTTGCATAGCAGTGTTTCCTCAAGAATGGTAGTATCTTCTGTCGCATCACAGAGTCCGACGGGACGTGCTCACTTGGATCTCTGCGGAAATTCATTCCGAACAGGGTACCTTCATAGTGGGCTCTTGTCATTCTTTGAGTTCCACTCAGCTGAAGAGCCCCATACATTGCAGGCCATCGTAGTAGTGCCTTGAAATCACCACATGCTTCATCCCCAGCATTTCGGTCTATCGGGCCTCCAGTTGAAATGGAATCAGAACCTCGTCCGGTTGCTTCTTCCGATTCCATTAGCGTGCTCGATGCTACGTAGATGTCACTTCCAGCTTCATCGTTGTTGCTGTACACATCAATACAACCTTCTATTGTGTCACCCATAGGGATTGGGGACTCCAATAGGTCATCTGTGGTACACTCACGTCGTAGCTCATTACCTCTCGGGATTTCTTTGTTCATGCAGGCTGCATCACTGCTGCGGATTTCTCCCTGCAGTTTCCCGGGAAGCTGTTTACTGGGACTGGCCACATTGAGTGAATCGAATCTCGCCTTTGTCCTACGACTTGTGGTTTTCTTTCGAATGGGAGTCCGTCTCGGAGCCATCTTGATGTTTTTGTTCTTTTCTTCTTCGCTCAGTTTTGTTGCATAGAATACAACTCTAAACTTCTACGACATGACTACTATCTCAATACAGTATTACTTTTAACCGTTACGAAACCTTTCCAGGGTTTCATTCGATCCAATGAACTGGTTCACCACAATTCTGTGTCCTATGAGCATTTCTTTATACACATTGATTGCTATTTCATCCGGACTCAACATCGTTTTTCTATCTTGTATCGCATTCCCTAACCACAAACCCAGCCAAGATGTATCCATTTCCGGAAAACGGCCGTTTATTTCGCAGTGACGCTCTAGGCACTAATACTGAATCTGATTTTCTCATAAACGTACTTCCTACTCGTATACTCTACCATTTTCGGCCCTATTTACAAGTTGAAAGCACAATCTCTCGTTGAATCGTACTCGGTGTGATATCTTAAATTAGCATAAATTTATATATTGCAATGCAGATTCACTGCTCGCTTGCAACATGAAAATTATAAAATTTCTCCCACACTGCTGTTTCCTAGCCGCCCACATCCACGTGGCCCGCTTTGACTGCCTGCCAAGTGTGCTCAGAGCATGCAATGACGTCATCGATATATACCGTCAAAATCATCACTGGAAGCGCGGACTCCTCGTCCAGGAAAGTGCGCCATTTTTCCTACTCTTCACCTCCCCCTTTCCAGTAGGCCCCATATGCTAGTGTTTTTCCTATATTTCTGTAGTGATGACGTCATTATAGACTAGAGAAGGCGGTAGATGATACAATAATTTTGCGCCTGTTCTGCCAGGTCATGTGCTTCAAAGCGTAATTCGCACCCTAGGTATCGTTTTTCTGGGCCTCCCATCGCACCGCTCCGTTTCAAACTCATCCCTCTATTGTTCTCCTACACGTCATTTCCGCCCGCAGAGTGCTACTTAAACGACAGGTTCTGGAAATCCCTGTTTCCATCTTCATATCCGTCGGAAACAAAACAACAACTCCGGCGGTAGAAGCAGTATAGATCATCTAAACTGCTTCCAAAGCGTAAGTTTTAGATCATCAATACTGCTTCCACCGCCAAAGTTGTTGCTTTGTCTCCGACGGATATGAACCATGATGGTACGTTTCCACAACTCACGCCACTAACCCAGTTTTCTATTTGTTTTCTCTTTCTCAGGTTTCCAGTCGGTGAGTGTTCCACTTCTACTTTCATTTATCTTTCTCTCTTACCACTTCTCCACTACTTTTCTTTTCTGCCTGTGAGTACATATCTCAATTTGGGATGCAATGGTATTTGTTAAGGTACGTTAGTCTCCTAATCACCATCAATTTCCCTCTCCAATTCAACGTCACTAACTTGTTTCCTTTCTCTACATCATTTTTTCTTCTTCTCTTCATTTCCTAGCTTATTCATGCAGCTCAATCAGTTGATAGATTTCTAGACTTTTCTAGTAGTTTTAGTTTTACTCGTCGGAATAGTGTTAGTTGTAGTAGCATTTTTAACATAGGGATTGTTTATTCTCAATGTAGCCTGCGCAAATAAACAAATCCAGAGTGAAGCTTCCCATATCGCACCCTCTAAGATTGCTACCTATCCTACCGCGTATACCTCTCGCTAGCTCATAGTCACTACGAAATAAAAATTCCTAGCCGTACTATTCTGTCCATTCCCATATGAATACCGTCCATGCCCCATCCTCATAGCGCTAGAACTGCCTTCCTCTACCCCAGAAAGATGCCCACGACAGCGTGACGCTCCATCTCATCCACCACTCCCAGACACCGAATTTTACTATATCAGGACACTACTTTTACTGTCTCCAGGTGCTGCCCAGGGCAGCACGAAATACTGTCTACAGGTGCTGCCCAGGGCAGCACAAAGTACTGTCTCCAGGTGCTGCCCAGGGCAGCACAAAGTACTGTCTACAGGTGCTGCCCAGGGCAGCACAAAGTACTGTCTACAGGTGCTGCCCAGGGCAGCAAAAAGTACTGTCTACAGGTGCTGCCCAGGGCAGCAAAAAGTACTGTCTACAGGTGCTGCCCAGGGCAGCACGAAATACTGTCTCCAGGTGCTGCCCAGGGCAGCACAAAGTACTGTCTACAGGTACTGCCCAGGGCAGTGAAATACTGTCTACAGGTGCTGCCCAGGACAGTGAAAATACTGTCTCCAGGTACTGCCCAGGACAGTGAAAATCACTGTCTCCAGGTACTGCCCAGGACAGTGCACCGTGTTGGTTCCATCTATTGTCCCAGGCAGCGTATTTCACTATCCGGCCATGTTGCCTTGGCCAATACAAAACACTATCCGCCAACACTGCCCAGTACAGTAAATTACATCATATCCAACTATTGAATAAATCATTAATTTTTACTGTCTCCATTCACTGCCTCAGACAGTACTGTGAGACAGTGTTTTTTACTGTCTGCAGACAGTGTTCCGTACTGTCTGCCAGACAGTGCAAATCACTGTCTCCAAGTGTGGCATTAATTTTCATTTGCCGCATAGTGATTTTTACTGTCTCAGACAGTAAAAATCACTGTCTCGCAGTACTGTCTGAGGCCCCCTTTTCAACACCGTAGTGCCGATTCTCAAGTATTTCCTGGCCGACGAGGCGCGCGACACGTTCCAAACATACGTGGGACGAACGTTCCGAGGAGCGCGCGCGGGCGTCGATTCGATTACGTGCTACGCGGAAGCTGTTCAGTGGCTCCTACTAACCTATGCGCGCGAAGGCGACGTCGCGCAAGCGTACCGGGACGTGGGGCAACAAACGCAAGACCCGAAGGAAACCGAAACGCAATTCGCTACGCGATTACGACGCCGCGCGCTGCGCTGCGGCGATGCGTTTAGCGAACGGACGCTTGTTTCTATTTTCGTCGACGGTCTACGCCCCTACGCGCAACACCTCGTGCGGGACGCGCTGTCTCGCGACCCGCGGCGATACACCTTTCGAGAGCTAGTCTCTATGGCGCAGAGCCACGGGGACACGCACCGAGCGATGACGCCGACGACGAGCGCACGACCGCTATTACGGCGAACTCCTGCGCTCTACGTGGAGGAGGACGAGACACCGACGATGCAAGCGCTGACCGTGGGGCATACCCCGCCATCTGGCTTCTCATCGCCAAACGTCTCAACCTCCGCCGCGACGCCGCACGCTCCGCGCGAACGGAAGTTTTCGACCCCGAGCCCCATGCGAAGTCCGACCTCGCTTGGCACCCCTTCGTCGAATTATCGCACGCCACGCTCTCGCGACGCATCGCCCGCCGACCACTCGCGCCGCTTTGCGCATAACGACGACCGAGAACGCGAACGCGCGGGACCGTACACGGCGCACATACCGCGCGCGACTTACCCACCGCCTACCGTGAGACAGACAGCACCGGCCGACACGTCTCGCACGGCGGCATTCCGATGTCTGATATGCCGAAAGTTCGGGCACCCGATGGTGAATTGTCCGCTGCTCTCGTCCGAACAACGGGCCGCGATTCGCGAGATGCATAGCCACGCACGCCTGACACGCGAGGAACTGAACCTGCAGCGTAACATTCAGGTTTTCGAAGTTTCGACGGACGACGACGCACGCGAGCGCGAAAGCGAACGCACGCGCGAAAACGAGGCGCACGACGGCGAGCAGCTCACGCCCCACTCGGTTCGCTTCGCAGAAGACCCGGGAAACGCCTACGAGGAGTCGTAGCGGGTGGGCCGGCTCCTCCTAACCCGACGGACACGCGACGCGCGACGACGCAACCGCCGCGCGAAAAACCGCCTCCGTTACCACCCGAAACAGTGGTCCTGTTTCAGACCCCAACCGCGAACTATAAACTCGAAGTCCGCGTCGGATGTAATCAACGCACGGCCACCGCGGTGACCGCTGTACTTGACACCGGCGCGGGTCCGAGTCTCATTCGCGAGAACGTACTAGGCGCTGATTGGAAGCACCGCGCTACGCCGCCCACGCTGCGCTGCGCGATTATCGATGCGAACGGGCGCCGCCTCGCGCCAAACGCGTGGTTGCGACTGAGCGTCTTTCTCGGTACCCGAGCGCACCTTCAAACCTTCCTGGTGATGCCGCGCTTATCCGTCCCGTGCATTCTGGGAGCAGACTTCATCGACCGTGTGGTTCAGATGATCTATACTGGGCCGCAGCGCGCGCTGCGAACCCGCTATGGCGACCACGTTCCGATGCTCCCGCCCACGCCGACGAAACCGCGCCGCGCACTGGCCCCCAACACTACTCGACCAGCAGATTTCGCGGCAATTCGCGTCGCGCGCCGCACGTCGATTCCGCCGCACGCGATGCGAATTATCGAAGTCACCACGAGCGCCCACGGACGTTGCATTACGATACCCGCGACTAACCTCTACGGGCAGAAGTTGCTGCGTCTGGCCAATGGTGAAACACAGGTTAAGAAGAACGTGCCCTTCCGGGTACGTATACACAACGTCGGCACCCGCCTACAGGTATTGCCCAAGGGCATGAAGGTGGGCGTCGCGGTACCCAACCCCGTGGGTTGCCTACAAGTCGCGCAAGAAGCGCCGAGCCCGCAAGACCGACCGCCCGACGATGCGACGCAACGCGACGATGCGAACCCGCCGGACCCGCGCGAAGCCGACGGAATCGCGAACGCGACGCCGCATTGGGAGGACCTCTTACGCACGACGCTACGCGACGAGCGAGTAGACGACGACCTGCACGCGCAAATTATCGAGATGCTACGCAAGCACGAGCGAATGTGGAATGGCACACTTGGAGCCATCCACGCGACGGAACATCGCATCGAACTGGTTCCGGGGGCGACCCCCGTCAACCAACCACCGTACCGCGCCGGACACGCGTCGCGCGAAATTATCCGTACGCAAGTGGATAAGATGCTCCGCGCTGGAGTGATCGAACCTGCTACATCGGAGTGGGCGAGCCCGGTCGTAGTCGTGCCTAAGAAGGACGGGACTTCCCGCTTCTGCATCGACTACCGCCGCTTAAACTCCGCTACCGTCAAGGACGCGTATCCGATTCCGCGCATGGACGATTGCGTCGATTCGCTTGGTAACGCGACGGTTTTCACTACGCTGGACTGCAACTCGGGATACTGGCAAATCCCGGTAGCGCACGCCGACCGCGATAAGACTACGTTTACGTCGCACGTTGGTACGTATCGCTTCCGCCGTATGCCATTCGGACTCTCGAACGCGCCTGCGACGTTTCAACGCGCGCTCGATATCTTACTCGCGAACGTGAAATGGCAGCATTGCCTGGTCTACCTGGATGACGTAATCATCTTCTCTGCCGACGCAAATGCGCATGTGCACCACGTCGACGAGATACTGGGAATCCTCGGACGCGCTGGCGTTTCGCTTAAATTCGCGAAGACCGAGTTCTTCAAGCGTTCGGTTGACTACCTGGGACATACTATCTCGCCTGGGAAGCTATCCGTACCGACGACGAAATGCGACGCGCTACGCGATGCGACGTACCCGACGACGAAAACGCAACTGCGCAGCTTCCTGGGGACGTGCAACGTATACCGCCGATTCGTTGAGAAATTCGCGTTCGTAGCAGCGCCGCTTACGCAGCTGCTGAAGAAGGACCAAGGAGATAACTTACCCGCGCCGACGCCGGAGCAGACGCGCGCGTTCGAATCATTGCGACGAGCGATGCTGTCTCCACCTATTCTCCGTCTACCGCGCGAAGGGCACCCGTATGTGCTCGACACCGACGCGTCGCAGGGACAAATCGGATGCGCGTTACTACAGCTAGACGCGGACGACGACGTACTACATCCAGTCGGATACTGGTCGCGCACGCTTAACGACGCGGAGCGAAATTATTCGACGACGGAACGCGAATGCCTCGCGGTGGTATGGGCAGTGCTACTACTACGCGCGTACCTAGAAGGACGGAAGTTCACGGTTCGCACGGACCACAATTCGCTGCGCTGGATTCTAAACATGACCTCTGCGGAAGGACGACTCGCGCGCTGGCGATTGCGACTCGCCGAGTTCGAGTTCGACGTCGAATATAAAAAGGGTAAACGCCACGTTATCGCCGACGCGCTCTCGCGAATGGCCACGCGAAGCGGCGACGAGACGGAAATACCGGACGAGATACCCTGCTTCGACGCCGCGAACATCGTTGAACCGCACGCGGACGCTTATGCGCGAACCGACACCGCGCTACTATGCGACTACGCAGAATACTACCCGAGTTTGGACTGCCTACTGGCAACTCGGTCGTGCATCGAACCGCCCGTGTCCACTGACGAGTGGATACGCGAGCAGACGACGGACGAATTCTGCCAAAACGCGAGACGCGACGCCGAAACCGTGCCGCAGTCGCGCTTTCACCTGTCCCCCGATGGGATACTTATGAGAACCGCGCCGCCCGACGACGCCACACAGATAGTCGTGCCCGAAGCGATTAAGGGGCGCATTTTGCGAGCGAACCATTATGCGGTAACTGCAGGACATCCGGGCGCGCGACGCATGTACGACGCCATCCGACGCGCGTATTACTGGCCGATGATGAGCGTGGACGTCTACACTACAGTGAGACAGTGCGATGCGTGCGCACGTAACCGCGTTACGCAGTATCGCCATACGAACGCCCTGAAGCTATTCCCCGCGACGCGCCCGCTCGAAGACGTCGCTATCGATATCCTTGGTCCGCTGCCCGAGACTCCGCGCCAACGCCGCTTCGTACTCGTAATCGCAGACCGCTATAGCAAACTCTGCCGACTCATCGCGCTCGGACGTGTATCCGCACTCGCCGTTGCGAAGGCATTTTGCCGAGACTGGGTTTTCGTCTATGGACCGCCGCGCACGCTACTTTCGGACAATGGGCCGCAATTCCGCTCGAAGCTGTTTCAGGAGACTTGCGCGCTGATGGGTACGCGGAACATATTCACAACGACGTACCATCCGCAATCGAACGGACAAGTCGAGCGCATGAATCGCACTATCGTTGCGACGCTGCGCCATTATGTGGATGAAGAGCGCAGAGATTGGGACGAGCATTTGGACGCGCTAGCATACGCTTACAACCGCGCGATACACCGCTCAACGAATACGTCGCCGTTCGAACTTACGCTCACGCGCTATCCCGTATCGCTGGGAACGGAGCAGGTGGACACGATCCGCAGCACGCCATTCCTTCGCATGGAATTTCTCGCACGATTATCGGATGCATACGCACGCTCTGCGAATGCGTTAAAGAAAGCGCAAGCGAGATACAAGCGCGACTTTGACCGCGGCGTGCGCACGGTGAACAAGGATATCAAGGTGGGCGATCAAGTGTACCTAGACACTCGCGCGGGAGCGACGACACGAACGCAACGCAGCGACGCAGCGCACACGTCGAAGTTAGACTATCCCGTGTCGGGCCCTTTCCCGGTTATAGGCTGCCGCGGACACACGTACGAAATCATAATCGACGGTGTCCCCGAACTCGTCAGCTCCGACCGCGTTCGCATAGCACCGCGCTACGCGACGCATGCGCCAACGACGTGGGACGACGTAGAAGAAGACACTAACACGGAGGACGCGAACGACGCAGAGCGGCGGGATGAACGCGAAATTAACGAGGCGCGCAAGGTCGACCCGGAAGCCGGGTATGGGACGCGCGAGTTCATGATTGACAGGCTAACAGCCGAGGGCATCGACGACACCGGCGCGCCCGTATTCCGGGTGCGCTGGAAGGGCTACTCCCCGCGCGATGATACGTGGGAGCCCGAAGCGTCCCTGCCCGCGCCTATCGTCGCCCGTTTTCGCCGTGATCAAGGACGGCTCGCCTCTAAAACCGCTGCGCGCGCTACTGCCGACGGCCCTGCGGCGCTGCGTAACCGCCGAAGTCGCTCAACGAAGCGCTCAGCCCCGAGGGAGGCACCCGATGGCGCGCCGCGAAAAACGACACCTACCCGCATCAGCGCGCGTATTGCAAGCCGACAAACGACGCCTGGTGCGCAACGCAATTAATGCACGAAGCGTTGCGGGGGGGGGTTGCCATCCACGCGCGTTTACGTCGACGAAAGAAGCGGTGCAAGTGCCAGCTGATTACCTGGCAGTGGCAAGCACTCAAACGCAAACACAGCTACCCGCCTTGCATCACGTCAAACTACTATCGGTAGCAGGGACCGGGAGGGGGTACGACTTATTGCCGCCAAGCGTCGCCGCGCCACGCAACCGCTCCGTCGCACAACACGCAAACGCTTCCTCGAACGCTTTGTAGCCGTTTCGTCGTACGCCACGCAATCGCCGTTCGCGCCAACGCTCCGTCGTTCGAAACGCAACGCCCGGTTCGTCGTACGACATGCAACACGCGTCGCATCGTCGTCCGCTACTCTCCGCGCAAGCGACATTCTACCGCTGAATGACCTGGAACTCCTGCCGCACGCAATGAAGCGACGCCGCTCGCGAGCCGCGTACGTGTGCGCCTGACAGGTTGGACACGATTCGACGTTTGCCCGCCGCGCTACTACCCGCGCCGACTACCCGCACGAAGGCGCGCCGCCCCGGACTAAACTGCCTGAATCTCGACGCTTGGCAACACACGAAGGGGCCCTCACAGACGCTGGTCGGTCCGGCATCGACACGCGTCGCGCGGGACGCCACCACCGCGAAGATATTGAGCCCCCTCGCTGACGCTCGAGGCGTTGCCTGTTAAGAAGTGCGATAAGCGCGAAAAGCCCATGACGGACGTTGCGTCAATCTCGCTAAACAGGCGCCACGCAATGCTCGCCGCTTGCGTTTCGGTCGCCTTTCGTTCGCCACGCGACTATCCGCCGTCTCCGCCACGTAACGCCTAACGACCGTCTACCGCCACACGGCCACTGCGCCACTACGCTCGTTAGAACCGCCGCGAATACGAACGGCCGCGTATCTCTGGATTCGTTGCGAGCTGGACCTCGACTAACACCCGACCTACTCCAGAGGCCGCGACACGCGCGGGACCACGCGATGCGTTTTCGCGCGAAAAAAGGGGAGCGACACTGGCGCTGGCGTGCGGGCTGGCCCGGCTATTTAGCAATTCTACCGTCCCACTCGAATTGTCCCATTGGAAAAATGCGACAAAAGGGGCACCCGAATCGCGCCGCCGTCAAGCTGGCCCCCGCACCGTGACGAACTGCCCCCTACTACCGTCACCTGATTGGACGACAACATACGCGAACTCCAGCGAGGCGCTCGAAGCTGGTGGAAGGACGCAGACCCCTGGACGCACGCAGCCCCCTACCGAGAATATAGTGGCGCCCACGTGCCTGGCTCCCACTCAACCCAAGCGTGGAGAATGAGGCTCGCTCCAAGAAGGGAAGAATGTGACCCCACCCGAGCCCCCTAGGTACCATTCGGTCGTCCGCTCTAGTCACGGGACAATAGACACGGTAGCAAACGGCGAACGCCGGTAGTAGGCGACGCGAACGACGGATGCCAAAAAGCGAACGAACCGGCAACGCGAACGACGAATGCGTAAGGCGGCACGAATGGACGACGCGAGGCGGAAGCGAACAACGAATACGCATGCGAAAATTAACCAGCGACGTCGAGAATTGCGCGTGACGAACCGACGAAACGAAACCGCTACGACGAACTCGTACCGACGCGCTACCCGTCCAGACTCCCTTCTTCTACCCCCCATTCAAACCTTTCCCGCTTCGTAACGTATGCATTCTACCCCTCCCTTCCCCCCGCGCGCACGACTGGACGCCGCCGGCCGCGTGCCCTCCGAACGCCGACGTGGGCAACGGGCAAATACGGTTTCAAGCAACGACACGCGCGCCCCTTCGCGGAAACACCAGCTCATGCATGCATTTGACGGAACCCGCGTTGCGCTGTCGCTCACTCAAAAGCTACAGGAACCCTGGCGTTTCACGGCCGCAAGCGTGTCGGACGGGAGGAACCCCGCATTAGGTGGAGATACAAACAAGGAGAGTTTATTTCAAAAGAGGATGCAATGCGAGGAGGAGGAACGAAGTGATAGCTAAGACGGAGGCGCGCGCGTGTCGTCGACTCGACGCGAAGCGCGGCTCGACGAACTGGCTGCCGCACCGCGCGAACGAGCACGGCTTGAAGCCGTATCTGCCTGGTGACCGCGTCGCCGCTCGGAATTTAACACCCGAACGACGCGCCCGTCGTGTACGCCAATCCGGAGTGGAGGGATACCCATACGCCTCGCGCGACCCGCGGAACTCGCCGCTGCACGCGAACGCGTCATGGGACGCGCCCCGCCACGACCGGAACCAACGCTTCCCGTCGCGCCCCGCGTCGCATCTGCGCGTAACCCGCTCTCCGACTGCGTCGCGCCAGTCGATTCCCTTTCATCAACAGAACCCGCAGGAGAACGCTGCATGAAATTGACGACGTCATTTAACGCCGAGCCCATACGGTGAGCGCGTTCGATAGTTTCCTGAACCCGACGGACAGTCTCCCTCTCTCGAGCGCGATACCCGTCACGTACAGCGGCGATTCGAGCAGCCAACCGACCCCTCTCCGCCTCCAAATTAGATTCGACTTCGGCCAACGCACGCTGCGCGGCCTCCTGCGCTGAACCGGCGGAATCGTAACGAGACTGAAGGGCCGCCAACGCTTCGCGACCACCTTCAACCTCCTTCTCCTGTTTAGCCGCACGACCTTGCATTACGCCGATATCCTTATGCATGCGCTCGATTCGCACGGCATCTTCGTCGACCTTACGCTTCAGCGCGGCCTCACGCGCCTCGGACGCAGCCAGCGCCTCACGAGTCTCGCGTAACAATGACACGGCCTCGTCGCGCGCCTCGTTCGCATCGTCGCGAGCCTTAATCGCTTCGTCGCGGGCCTTGATAGCCACATCAAGGCGTCCCAGGGCTTCGTCTCGAGCTTGGGCGACCGACGTCACACCCGAAAGCGCCTCGTCGCGGTTTTGTTCAGCAGACGGGATTTGTGCCTGCAAGTTGGCCGCCCCCGTTGAATCCGCTAACGCGACGACGTTTTCGCCGTCCACCGCTGCCGGCGCCTCCACCGGGTCAATAACCGCGACCGCGCTCGGCGCCGCGACGCTACCAACCGCCGCGCTCGCGCTCGCACCACCCGAAGCGTCAGCGTTGTCTTGGCTTGGAATGGACTTCTTCAACTCCTGCAGCTCGTTATAAACCTTGACGTACTCCGCCCGTAGCGCTGCGTCCAACTGAGTAGTGTCAACAGGAGGCCGAGGCGACTCAGAGAACAACGAATAGCGCCCGTCGCGGAAACGCCGGCGCTCGACGGCCAGTAACGCAGCCATGCCGAGGTATTGCGCGTACTCGCGCGAATTAGTTGCGCGCATCACATGCAACTCGTTGGAAGATAAGGCCGACAAGACGGCATCAACGGTCACAACGTCACCCGCTTCCAAGTGCGCGAATGCGCTGCGCGACGGGTTACGGGGGGACTTCAACAAAAAGTGCGGAATCTCGGTATGACGATGAACCCCGAGCGCGCCGTGCGCCCAGTCTATCACGCCGCGTTCCGCGCTCCAAGGCAACCACTGGCCACCCTCGTTAAAGTCCACACCCGGGGCGACGTCGAAGACAGGCGTCTCGTCCCAAGGACAAGCGCGATGCTCCGTCAAAAGACTCTCCAAATGCGCAACCGAATACGTGCCGCCACGAACGACCGCCGCAGCGCCGACGCTCTCGATGCCGGCCACGAGTCTGTCGCTCAAGCGGACTATGCGACGCTCAACGAACGCGACATGGAGCCACGCGCAAGCCACCATGACGACCCACTCGCTAAGGGCAACAGCCCAGAAATAGGAACGCGTCTCCACGGGGACGTCGAGGCCAAGAAGAACGGACGGCGCATAGTGGAAGACACAGGGCAAAGGGACGGAAAGAGATTCTGGCGCCTCTGGCCAGTCGCGCGGATCGTAGCGCGGAAAGAAAGCGCCAACGCGATCCTCGGGGAACTCGCGAAACTCCGCGTCGCGATACGTGACGAAATAACCGGCGGAGCGGCGCATGCGTAACTCGCGGCGCGCTTCGGCACGCATCCCCGCGTCAAAGAACCACGGTACACTGACTTCTCCTTCTTGTTCGATGTCGTTCCAGGGGACACCACCGTCCAACAGGAAGCCGGCGCTAGGCGCCGCCGCCCACGGGTCAAGATGCGCAAATTCGTCGCGACGCATCGTTCGGAGCCGCGCCAGATGACGCACAAGCCGCTCGTCCGCTGCGTCCTCGAGGAAATAGGCATCGCATGGAAGATTAGTGGGTACGGCTAAATCGCACAGGGCCGCTTCGCGCCGCGCGTCCCACACGGCTTGCGCGTTTTTATGACCGGGCAGCACCGCGTAGCGGTTGACGTCGGCGATACGCACCCACTGAAAACGCCGCGGGAAGTATTGAACACGGCCTAGCTCAGTCCAAGTCGGCATCGCGCGCGGAAGGAAACGGAAGGCAGAAGGGTCTTCGTAGCGCGCACGCGGGACGACGGCGGGTACGTGTTGCGCAGCAGAAGGAAGAGAAACAGAGGAAGGAGCGGGAATGGACCGCAAAGGCACGCCGACGTTCGTACGACTCCCAGACGCGGATGCGGGAGCAGCAGTCACGTCCACCGTCGCGTCGATACCGGGCGATGCGTCAGCGCCGTCCGTATTATGCGCACTCGCCGTCGCGCCAACCGGAGCGCTCGCGGATGACGCTTGAGCCATGGAAAGATAGAACGGGCTCTCGGGGCTCGCAGGCGCAGGCGAAGCGAAGCGCGAAGCGGCAGACGGAGTGCGTAGCGGCGTCGCAGCGCCTTCGCCGGAAGGAATGCTGGCCCGCAGCCAGCTCGGGAGGGTATCACCATCGTGCGCCATAGCGTGCGAATCGGTAAGGATGACGGCGAACGCGGGTGGCAAGAGAGAAGGAAGAAGGAGATGGACAAAAGAGAAGAGGTTGCAGACGAAAAGGGGTAGAACGAAGGAAACGGAAGAGCACGTGAGGAAAGAGATGACGCGCGAGGACGCGCTGTGATGTTAGTCGGGGGGAGTGTGATGCAATTTATGTTGCAAGTGCGCGCGCGGGTCGGAGCGATGCGTCGCGTTGAGTCCGCGTGCATCCGCGTTTAGTTAGTTAGTAAGCGAGCGTACGCGTGGCGATACAATTACGTGTCACGGCGCGCTTGCGCGAACGCGTACGATTGCGAGCTTGGCGCCACGTGTAGCGCCTTTTGCGAAATTCCCTTTATTTCCCCTTTTTGGGTTTTTTATGACGAAAGTCTTTTTCCCAAATATTTCCCTTTTTGCGTGCGAGCGAGCGGCCGCCGGCCGGCCGCGCAAGGACAACCTGTCCTAGGTAGTTAGCTACTAATGGTTGTTCAGCTTCGCACCTTACCAATAAACAGCCAGCATCTTCGCAGCTACGAGTTAAGCGTTTAGCGAATCGCGAGGACCGATTGCGTAGAAACGTTGCGTGCGGGTTGCTCACGATCGCCGACGTTCGCGTGCGCGCTGCGCGTAAACCGATCGTCGAACTGCGTCGCACCGCGATAGCGCGCGTTGCGTCGCACGCCACCAGGCCAGGGATTTACGACCCCTGTGTGGATCGCGTTGTGCTCGAGTTTACTCGGTGATCTCACCCTGAGATCACGGCTTGCGCCGGCCCGCGAATCCCGTGTTGCGATCGTTCCCTACGCGTTCCGCCGTTGTACCACCCGTTCGCCAGCGCGACCGAGCGACGCGCAAACGCAAGTTCAACCAGCGCGTTACGGTTCACCTCGCCCTGACACGGCTGCAATTCTAGAACTCCCTTAGCGATCGCCACCCCGGCTGGTCCTACAGATATCGCTGCCGCCAATCAGTGGGGAGCGCGTTCTCTCGAATAACACTAAGGCTGGCCCCAGTGTCCAACACTGCGGCCAAGTAACTAAAACTGACCTTGGTCAATCCTAGCAACGCGTCAACTTGGTAGTTGCGCGTTCCGACGGTTAGTACAGAGACGTCACCGGGCTCATCCCTTGAGCCGGCTGGTTGTCCTTGGACAATGTTCTGCACTACAGGGGCAAGTTGGCTTGTAACGGCTTGGACTTGACCAACTTGTTCGGCACCCGGAAGCGGTGAATGAGCGAATTTGACACCGGGTGTCGAGGCACTCGGAGGCGGTTCCCCTACATCGCCTCCTCCATCCCGTTTTCCGGGTGGGGGCCAATATCGCTGGAGGAAGAGCTCCCTCCTTCCGATAGCTCGTCCAACTCCCGTGGGAGTTCAGCTTCTTCGGTGTCAACCAGTAGGTTGCGTAGCAAATCCCTTTCGTTCTAGTTGTATGGTTCGCGCGCCTGCGCGGCCTTGATGCTATCGCGGACCTCCTGGGGGAGTAAGCGGCATTGGGTCATGACATGACCCACCTTGCGGCATACGAGGCAACATGGCGGTGCGCGTGCACTGGTGTACACTCGCGAGTGTGGGGTCCTAGGGTATTCCCGTCGCTGACCCAAGGGTCTTCCACGGTCCCTTTCTCGTCGACCACCATCGGAGCCATTGAAGTCCAACTGGCGTTGAGTGGGGGTGCGGGCGGTTACGCCGGCCTCTACCCCTCCTTCGGAAACTCCCATGGGAGTCGTATCGACCGAATCCAGAGGCGGGGTATTTTCCCCGCCGAAGGCCACGGCCAACATGGCGTTATTGCCTTGTTCGCTCGCGAGCGTTCCTTCGTCTACGGATATCGTATTCACCCTACGCGTGGTGACCCGTTTTTGCGTAGGTATCGGGGGGTTAGTGCGCAGGCGGGAGTGTTGGCGCTGCGTTTCACGAGCAGTATCGCCAAGGCTCTGCGCGCGCATACGAACGTCCTGAAACGTCATACGGGGGTTCTTGGACACATCATCCCGCACAACGTGTTGTGAATATGATAATAATCCATCGATGTAAATCGCCATGAGGGAGCGCTCGAGGAATGCGTCACCGCACCTCAGGGCTTCCCTTCGGAGACGGAAGGAGAACTGGTCTTCAGTCTCTGCTACGCCTTGGCGCATTTGCGTGACTTGACGGTATGCGTGCTGGAGTACCGACTCCTTCGCGTACGCGAGTAAAAACCAGTTGACGGCTTCCGGATAGGAATTGATGATATCAATTCCCGGACGTGCGTCGGCAAAACCCGTGCCTCGGCCGACGTAAGAGAGCATCGTTTCACGAGCCTCCCCAGCCATGAAATATTTCATGAGCGGGAGGGCTGCTCCCTCGGCTACGCCGGTTTCATCACAAGCAAACTTGAAGTTCTTCAAGAACGCCAGAACGGCGATTGGGTCTTCACCAGTGAAGAGCGGTACGGTCATGACATGCCTGAGCTGTCTTGCCGTCCGGGACAGCCGCTGGGCGACTTCATCGTCGTAGCGGTTGTCTTGGTTCCGCAACCTATATGTGCGGTAAGATAGGGCCTTCGTGAAGCGCTCGTTAAGCGGCCTGATTTCGACAAGGCCGGGGTAAGACGAGTCTAGTGACTCTTCCGCCCGGGGGCGTTCTTGGTGTGGGGCTTGAGCGCAAGATTCGCGCATGAGGTCTACCCAGCGACGGGCTTCTTCATGTTCCCTATAATCCCTGCGGGGGTCATGGTTCGGTGGGTCTCCACCGATCGGTTCCATTCGGACCGGTCGAGCGGCGTCGTCGTTCCGGCCCGCCCTGCTGCGAGGAGAGAGCGGACTTAACGGCGCCTCGGCGTCCTGCATTTCTGTCACGGCGTCCCGGACGAGATGCGGAATTTCGAGCCTTAGGGCCGTCTTGAGTCGCGTGTAAACGCGTTCGGTCACGACCGACTCCAATTGTCTGGTCACGATGGGAACGATTTCGGAGATCAGCGAGGCGCGCATATCGTCATAAGCTGCCTGCGGGTGAATGGCGCGGTCGATACGCACCTCCTCGCGAGCAATTTCACGGGCTACCTCCCGTGCGATAGCCCGGATCTCCTGCGGGGCAACTGCCGTGGCAGGCGGCTGCTTCAAAGCCGCACTGGCAGGGGCAGTGGCCGTGCTTGGCATCCGTGGGGGCCTGTCCGAAAACAGTCCTGTGGATGGCAATGTGTTCAAGCCGAGGCTGGGAAGCGGGTCAATATGGATAGAGGGCTCGCGAAGCTCTCTCTTCCCCTCGCTTCTGCTGTTCGCTGCAGCAGGCGTCGGCTCTTGAGCCACCGATAATTCATCACCTCTAGGGGTACGCGCCACTACAGGAAGTGTAAGTGGCCTAGCGCCCATCCCTGAGTCCACGCTTGACAGCGAGTGGACATTTTCCGCCGGGGGTGGCGACTTTGGAGGTGTCGCCGCTGAAACTGCCGAGGCAGTCTTCTTACGCGCGTTTGCGCGAGTTCGGGGAGGGGAGCTTCGCGGCACGCTGGCTGCCCTCCCTTTTCTACGACTAGTAGTCGTAGTGGCCGAGGATTTTCGCTCCTTGGCTAGTGAGCTGGCCGTCGGCTCATCGATACCGGGGGCCATTCTGTTCGCTCCCGAAATGAATATAAATAGTTTGGTTGAGATTATGCTCCTCCGAGCTACGGTGTTTAACGTCTGTCGACGGTTACCTCACACGAATCTTCGTCGATTTACAGGGCCTGCAGCTCCGGGCGTACCCGTTCTGACTTTCTTCGTACCTCGCGTACGGTATACTTTCCTTTCCTTTGTTACTTTCCTAGTTTTTGACGCTGACAAAGCGGTGTACAATGCTCACCAGCGGAGATGTTTTAGCAACCGAGGTTGATCAACAGCGTCCCGAACGCTTCTAGGTCGAGAGACCAAATGTAGGACCTTAGCCCTTGTAGATGGATTATACCTCCGGGGAGGATTAGAGGATAGGGATAAGGCTTCGAACTCACGAGTGAGAGCGCCGATTCCACGAGGTTGACGCCTCGTGCGATCCTAGTAGCCCGAGGGCTGTGTCGGGTGGATCGATCCCTCGGAGCCCGGACATCAGTCCCCCAACCCGGTAGCGGGTGGTAGAGCGGGGTCCGGGACGGCTGGATCTAACCTGCCCGAGGGACCTATCGGCCGTGGCCGTCCCCAACCCACTCAAGGGTTAACTAGGCACTTAGCGCGATGGATCCCCGCGGGGATTGTGGTCGCCTCCACGCGTGGGTTTTCACACGACGTATTCCGCAACTGTGATACCACTGACGGCAGCGGTCGGGACTGTTTGAAAAGCCTGCGGGCGTTGGCTTCGGTTGACCGGCTGGGGGTGCCAACCGAAAGCACTCCCAGTCGGTAGCCTTGTCCCGGTGGGCGGAAGGCCCCTCCCGGTCGCCTAGCGGCGTTAAAAGAAGCGGGAAGGTTCTCCACTACCGTGGAGACGAAATGCCCTAGGGCAATCCACGTGCACTCCCGCCGGAGGAGGCTCGCGGCGGGCAATTGGGGAAATGTGCGAGCGATCCCCAATTGGAGATCGAAACGGAGCGGCTGGTATCCTGTGAAGGAATTGCCGCCGCCGTTTAGTTGTAAGTTAAACGACCACGGTCGAAAGATTTGGAACCGAGACGATCTGCCTTTATTGTAGCTTAGTGGTCAATCCGTTGACCTTAAATGGTCAACGAGACTGCCGGGACCGGACCAGGACCAATGGTCCCGGTCCGGCGTCCAATGGACCTTGTGGGGTGTTTATGTGGCCCAGGGGCCTTACAGAGTAAGCTGCTACGTTGCTACGTGTAAACTAATAGAAACGGCTAGCCGTAACATACACGTGCACAACTGTAACGGGAGAATCCTCCCGCTCGCACACGTGGGTGACTAATCGCGCCTATATCGCTACACGTTGCACGCTCGCCGAAGGGTCCCGCGCAAGCAATGTGACCCGGTGCCAATGCAAGGCGGCACGCGCCCATTCGCCCTTGGGCGACAATTGCCTTGCCACGTCACCGCGGCCATTGATTCCCAACGCGGCTCTTCGCGGCTGATTCCCTATCGAGCACCCACTCACGCTCTCGAGCGTACCGCTTAAGCGACCCTTCCTGGCGCCCATTCCAGACGCCTGGAATTGTCCCTCCCGCGACCGCTCGCAGCGCAATACGGGACGAGTCCCACAGCGTGGTTGTTTGTGTGTTTGTGTGTGTATGACGAACCTTGTGGTATCCCTAGGCGTGCACTGGTGCAAAAAGTTTGGACTGCCCCATCGGTCGTACTTTGACGCATTTACATGCATCGGAGAACGACCAAGGAGGTAGAGCAGCAATCGCTTTTGGCTGAGCGTCCAAACTGGAGGGCTTGGGGCAATGGTTCTATAGCAGTCATTTATAGGACGCCCACCATTGATGACTGAGATCCACGGTGGGTTTAGTATTCATGCCATGACACCAGTGGTGTTGTCCTGCATTGGCGGACGTCGAAGACGAGTACTTCCAGTGAGCGTCCAAGGTGAACAGCTCAGCAGAGGATTATGATGTGGATGTGAAGGCATGGATGAGGCCAGCAGGAACGTTTCTGCAAGATGGGCGTGAGTGGGTAAGTGAGCGGGGAGGGGCCGCTCGGGGCGCTTGGTAGCTTCTGGGGCCGTTGTGGCCAAATTAGAATCAAGCCTATGTCCGGCGGACGTCCTGAATTGCTTTATTTTTTGGGCTATTCTCAAAAACATGCCCATGTGAACATGTTTTTGAGATGGGGGTGTGCCGTACGGCACTTTCGACCGCCCAAATCGATGTATTTTTGCATTTTTTTTCTGACTGAAATTTTAGAATTTCTGGGCTCGCCAGCAATGCAATTGCGCTGGTCATTCACCGGACGTCCATTTCCATTTCAGATCTACTGGTTGCACTAGGCCTGAAAGTGTTTCTGGATAGGGCCGAATAACGACCTGGGCAGCACGCACTGCGTAAGATGATCTGTGTGATGCAGACTGCAAGGATTTCTATGGTGATTCTGGCTGGGGAATGTGGTAAGCTTGATTGTTGCGTGCCTTTGTATTTCCTTTGCCTGCCATTTTGCTTGGATATTTACACGAGCGATCAAACCGAAGACGCCGACTCGGCACAACTACCAACTCTCCTAGCTTCGAGTCAGCGCCATCTAATTGCAACTTGTGACACTCAAGACGAATACGTTGTGCTGATCTCTGCAATGAAAATTGAGTTAGTGCTGCAGTTCTTTTGGTCGATGCCAATATGCAGGGATACTGTTTACACCTTTTGGGAGTCAAGAAGTTCTCGGATTGCAAATCAAATCAGATCATGGTAGACTATCTGACTGTTCTCTCTTCCCTTCACCACATCTGCATCCGGAGCTGAGCCAAGCTGAGCTGGAGGGAACCCGGCCGCTGACCCCTGTCATTCTCATAAAAATCTTTAATGCAATACTATTCGTGTATGGAAATGTAAGTGCTAATGAAAATGTATACAAGTCTGGAATAAACGTTGCAGTGGTTCTTTGTAGCTATCAATACTTGCTAAAAATCTGTAGCTTTTGCTTCTCGCATGGACGAGTTGCAGTCTTTGTGTTTGTTTCATTTCTGCCACAAACGAGAGGCAATCAGGGTCTGTGTTCACATAGAGAAGGATTTAATATATGCGCCCATTGCCGTCGTAGATACTTTTAACAATGGGCAGTACGTTTCTCTCGGCCGCCGCCGGGTACGGTCGGACTGAAAGATCGGGGAGATGTGTAGAGAGTGGTGTTTGGATAGAGACGCACGTTGCGATGGATGGAAAGGTGATGATTTCATGCTGAAGCGATGGGAGATGGATGGATATGGTTGAATGAAATCTAGTATTCCGAAGGAGGCCGTTTCTCGAGGAAGAGGCATTATATTCTCACAAAGCATGTAGATACTGGTTTCCAGTTTGGTATGCTATTGTAGCTCAATTCGCATCTTATCTACACGTACGTATGGAGAGAGAACCAAGTGTGCGTGGCACAAGTCCAACCGTGAAACAACGCAGTATGAAACTACCACAGATAAGGCGGCGTACAAAAGCCTCGACTCAAGGCAGCTCTCAGGCTTTCGTGAGCACCGACTTCGTTCCACCAAGATCAACATGATGTTGCGGAAATATGTGCTGGTCTAACTTGATACGACCATTGGACAGTTTTGCTCTCTAAGCAATGAGCGAAAAATCAATGATTGCGCGTGTCGTCGGTACGGTCTTGTAATGTTGGCTCAACCAATAACATCTAACGTTGAGTTATCCACCCTCCGCCGTGTCGCGTCGTAAATTTGCACAGAAAATTTGTTTCAAATCTTTGCTCCAATTATCAGCTCAAATACGGCATTGATCTCCAGCTTCATCTGGACAGAAACACCGATCGCTCGATGTCTGTCTCAGATAAACCGCCGTCAAACGCCATGCGGAAAGTTTCATCGCTTCCCGTTGCGACTGAATCTGCAAACGCCACACAAAAATTTGCCCTTTCCGCGTCCGGAACGAACGCAGAGTACATGTGGTCAGGTTCCTGATCGACTGGATTGATGGAGCTTGCTCTGCAGGAGAGCAGGACAGGCGGTTTGTTATGCCTGGACAATTTCCATACCGATCTCCCTTCTTGAGTGCCGAATTACGAGTCTAGAAATTGACCTGCATCGGCTGCTGTATCACATCTGTGCTAAGGATTGATGATACCCGTACTGCTGAGAAATTGCAGCTCTGGTAACGCGGGGATGATGTGCTGAACACGCAGAACGCTGATCCATAACGGGACTGCTTCATAGGCATAGTACGGAATGTATTGAGACAGCCCAAGCGAGTTCAGGAGGGAGCACCAGGGCAGTGCGCGGTGACTCGGCAGATACCAGTGGTGAGTGGTCTAAATGGGGCTACACACGAGTTTGTCAATGAACAGTCTAGTTTAGTTTGGAAATGTGTCGGATGGATGGTATGTTGTAAATGTCGACAGATTTGAGGAAGCGATAGAAGCAATCAGCACCGTGTAGTTGCATCAAGGCTTTAGTGGCCATTGCTAGAGAACTTTCTCCAATGCCCTTATTGCAGGATGGGCAGAAAACCGGCCGGCTTCGAGATTGAAGAATTCATTGCGCAGATGAATGAATGCAATTGACGGAGAATGCAGAAGTATACAATGGTATCGTTTGCAGGGTGACGTAGGGGAAACATGTTGGGCTTGTTGGAAATGCTGAGAGCAATGATGAGATCCAGTCGTCTCCGTCGTAGATGGCGGTGCTTATTTTCTGCACGGCTAGCTTGTCAGCTGGGCGACTGGGCGGTATTGGCGTACGATGAAGCGGGACTGGTGGTCTTTAAATGACATTTTTGTTTGAAGATCGTCTGTGTTCTCGGAAATGGACGCGGACGTCCACAACCTCTAGTACACCTAGTATTACTAGGCGGACGTCCATGTTCTCCAGTATTTTTGGATGTCCGCCTAGAACCGGACGTCCAGTGGTCTAGTACGTCTAGTATTACTAGGGCGACATTCATTGTTTCTAGTACCACGGATGTCCCCCTCGGGATGGACTTCCGCCATCACTACGGTGTTGAAAAGGGGGCCTCAGACAGTACTGCGAGACAGTGATTTTTACTGTCTGAGACAGTAAAAATCACTATGCGGCAAATGAAAATTAATGCCACACTTGGAGACAGTGATTTGCACTGTCTGGCAGACAGTACGGAACACTGTCTGCAGACAGTAAAAAACACTGTCTCACAGTACTGTCTGAGGCAGTGAATGGAGACAGTAAAAATTAATGATTATTCAATAGTTGGATATGATGTAATTTTACTGTACTGGGCAGTGTTGGCGGATAGTGTTTTGTATTGGCCAAGGCCACATGGCCGGATAGTGAAATACGCTGCCTGGGACAATAGATGGAACCAACACGGTGCACTGTCCTGGGCAGTACCTGGAGACAGTGATTTTCACTGTCCTGGGCAGTACCTGGAGACAGTGATTTCACTGTCCTGGGCAGTACCTGGAGACAGTGATTCTCACTGTCCTGGGCAGTACCTGGAGACAGTGATTTTCACTGTCCTGGGCAGTACCTGGAGACAGTACTTTGTGCTGCCCTGGGCAGCACCTGTAGACAGTATTTCGTGCTGCCCTGGGCAGCACCTGTAGACAGTACTTTGTGCTGCCCTGGGGCAGCACCTGTAGACAGTACTTTGTGCTGCCCTGGGCAGCACCTGTAGACAGTACTTTGTGCTGCCCTGGGCAGCACCTGTAGACAGTACTTTGTGCTGCCCTGGGCAGCACCTGTAGACAGTACTTTGTGCTGCCCTGGGCAGCACCTGGAGACAGTATTTCTTGCTGCCCTGGGCAGCACTGAGACAGACTTTTGCTGCCCGGGCAGCACCTGTAGACAGTACTTGTGCTGCCCTGGGCAGCACCTGAGACAGTATTTCTGTGCCCTGGGCAGCACCTGTAGCAGTATTTGTGCTGCTGGGCAGCACCTGGAGACAGTATTTCGTGCTGCCCTGGGCAGCACCTGGAGACAGTAAAAGTAGTGTCCTGATATAGTAAAATTCGGTGTCTGGGAGTGGTGGATGAGATGGAGCGTCACGCTGTCGTGGGCATCTTTCTGGGGTAGAGGAAGGCAGTTCTAGCGCTATGAGGATGGGGCATGGACGGTATTCATATGGGAATGGACAAGAATAGTACGGCTAGGAATTTTTATTTCGTAGTGACTATGAGCTAGCGAGAGGTATACGCGGTAGGATAGGTAGCAATCTAAGAGGGTGCGATATGGGAAGCTTCACTCTGGATTTGTTTATTTGCGCAGGCTACATTGAGAATAAACAATCCCTATGTTAAAATGCTACTACAACTAACACTATTCCGACGAGTAAAACTAAAACTACTAGAAAAGTCTAGAAATCTATCAACTGATTGAGCTGCATGAATAAGCTAGGAAATGAAGAGAAGAAGAAGAAATGATGTAGAGAAAGGAAACAAGTTAGTGACGTTGAATTGGAGAGGGAATTGATGGTGATTAGGAGACTAACGTACCTTAACAAATACCATTGCATCCCAAATTGAGATATGTACTCACAGGCAGAAAGAAAAGTAGTGGAGAAGTGGTAAGAGAGAAAGATAAATGAAAGTAGAAGTGGAACACTCACCGACTGGAAACCTGAGAAAGAGAAAACAAATAGAAAACTGGGTTAGTGGCGTGAGTTGTGGAAACGTACCATCATGGTTCATATCCGTCGGAGACAAAGCAACAACTTTGGCCTTGGAAGCAGTATTGATGATCTAAAACTTACGCTTTGGAAGCAGTTTAGATGATCTATACTGCTTCCACGCCGGAGTTGTTGCTTTGTTTCCGACGGATATGAAGATGGAAACAGGGATTTCCAGAATCTGTCGTTTAAGTAGCACTCTGCGGGCGGAAATGACGTGTAGGAGAACAATAGAGGGATGAGTTTGAAACGGAGCGGTGCGATGGGAGGCCCAGAAAAACGATACCTAGGTGCGAATTACGCTTTGAAGCACATGACCTGGCAGAACAGGCGCAAAATTATTGTATCTTCTACCGCCTTCTCTAGTCTATAATGACGTCATCACTACAGAAATATAGGAAAAACACTAGCATATGGGGCCTACTGGAAAGGGGGAGGTGAAGAGTAGGAAAAATGGCGCACTTTCCTGGACGAGGAGTCCGCGCTTCCAGTGATGATTTGGACGGTATATATCGATGACGTCATTGCATGCTCTGAGCACACTTGGCAGGCAGTCAAAGCGGGCCACGTGGATGTGGGCGGCTAGGAAACAGCAGTGTGGGAGAAATTTTATAATTTTCATGTTGCAAGCGAGCAGTGAATCTGCATTGCAATATATAAATTTATGCTAATTTAAGATATCACACCGAGTACGATTCAACGAGAGATTGTGCTTTCAACTTGTAAATAGGGCCGAAAATGGTAGAGTATACGAGTAGGAAGTACGTGTATGAGAAAATCAGATTCAGTATTAGTGCCTAGAGCATCACTGCGAAATAAACGGCCGTTTTCCGGAAATGGATACATCTTGGCTGGGTTTGTGGTTAGGGAATGCGATACAAGATAGAAAAACGATGTTGAGTCCGGATGAAATAGCAATCAATGTGTATAAAGAAATGCTCATAGGACAAAGATTGTGGTGAACCAGTTCATTGGATCGAATGAAACCCTGGAAAGGTTTCGTAACGGTTAAAAGTAATACTGTATTGAGATAGTAGTCATGTCGTAGAAGTTTAGAGTTGTATTCTATGCAACAAAACTGAGCGAAGAAGAAAAGAACAAAAACATCAAGATGGCTCCGAGACGGACTCCATTCGAAAGAAAACCACAAGTCGTAGGACAAAGGCGAGATTCGATTCACTCAATGTGGCCAGTCCCAGTAAACAGCTTCCGGGAAACTGCAGGGAGAAATCCGCAGCAGTGATGCAGCCTGCATGAACAAAGAAATCCCGAGAGGTAATGAGCTACGACGTGAGTGTACCACAGATGACCTATTGGAGTCCCCAATCCCTATGGGTGACACAATAGAAGGTTGTATTGATGTGTACAGCAACAACGATGAAGCTGGAAGTGACATCTACGTAGCATCGAGCACGCTAATGGAATCGGAAGAAGCAACCGGACGAGGTTCTGATTCCATTTCAACTGGAGGCCCGATAGACCGAAATGCTGGGGATGAAGCATGTGGTGATTTCAAGGCATTACTACATGGCCTGCAATGTATGGGGCTCTTCAGCTGAGTGGAACTCAAAGAATGACAAGAGCCCACTATGAAGGTACCCTGTTCGGAATGAATTTCCGCAGAGATCCAAGTGAGCACGTCCCGTCGGACTCTGTGATGCGACAGAAGATACTACCTTCTTGAGGAAACACTGCTATGCAAAGAGCTGTGACATCGAGTTTCCGATAGACCTTCGAAAGAGCGGAGCAAGAGCTGCACAGCATCGAGGTGCAGTAGGAACCCGTGGAACAACAGATGACAGAGACATTGTGGAGGAATGGCGAAAGTTCGTATTGTACTCCCAAGCACATGGGCTCTGAAAGATGTCCAGACTCGACCAATCTTTAAAGCATTCCGCAGTGACGCGAACAATCGAAGCTCGGAAGGAGAAAAATCAACCGCAGAGTGCAGCATTGAAGATTCGTTCATTGCAAAGTGCAGGAGGGGTGTTTTGAGCGACCCATTCGTTCGCACAGCAGTTTGTTCCCATTGACAGCGATGGGAAAAAGGGTTTGAAGCACATTTATGTACCTGATGGAACAGCAATTCGAATCCGATGTCATCCAGGAGCTCGTCAGGTTGCCGTCATGAAAGAGCAAAAGGGTTTAGGAAGAATGACAGAGATGGTGGGAAACCGAAGAGGAGAAGAGTGGCGGTTACGTCGTTGTGGGGAACTTCATGCTAGGACCATAGTTACCTATGAGGCTCGACACGACGGTGAGCATGATGTGCATGTCGAAAAATATCTGCAGCCGCGAATGTCACATCTATTGGAATGGGAGAGGCAGCATGCTCTGCGAGCGATATCGCAATGTGTAATCGGAGCAGGAGCCAAGGGAAAAGGAACACGAGCTGGGGACGTGATAACCGTTCTATTACCAATTGGAATGGAAGAGGGTGATATTGTTCCACACGTCGTATTGGTGAACAGGTATTTGAAAGAGCAGGTCGGAGAAGCATCCACCATGTTACTTTGCTTTTCACCGGGCGCGAGCTTTGCTGAAGCCAGAAACCCGCCTGATAGACTAGGAAGCCCCAACTATGAAGAAATTCGTGTTTCAGGGGTGTTCTCGGATGGTTTCGGAGACCACAGGTCGCAATGGCACCCAGCGTCTCCGCGAGAAGATGCACCATGTTGGGGAAAGCTGGAGGATGGTCGAAACTACTTGTTTACCGATTTCTCCTTTACACGGATGACTTTGAACATTCACAAGCAGGAAGGAAGTTTTGGGGATGCTATATGTTACCTCTCAATCTACCACCTCGGAAAAGGGGAAGCTACCAAGCGGTTCGAGTGATTGGTTTGCCACCTCCGGGAGTGTCCACAAATTGTGTATTGCGATATATCGTTCAAGATATAGTGCGAGGAAGCACAGAGGGTTTCCCAACGAAAAATGCAGAGGGAGAAGATGTTGTGGTATTTCTAGACCCAGTGGGGAGCATTGGAGACTATCCTGCAGTTTCACATACCCTGGAGTTCTTGGACACACATCAAACTCTCCGTGCCACATCTGCAGTTTCCGCAAATATGACCTGAGCAGTACTGGTGGCACGAAGAATGCATACACTTCGGTAGTGAACGGGCAAACATCGACGCATGCCAGGAGCAAGTATCGGAATGCATCACACGTAAGGATGCCACAGAAACCCAGCTTCGCACTCTCGGACTGGCTGCAGAAGAAGGGAAGATTTACCATTCATGTCCTGAGCACTTCCTTGGAGCAGTGCAGGAAGAAGTACCGAAGACGGAAAACGGGAGTTTCAGTTGTCCCAGCAATTTTTGACCCGTACCGTTCCGCAGTGATAGCACCTGACCATCTATTGTCTGGACTGGCACAAGATGTACTGAACGCTTGTATTTCAGCTGCAGCCCACGATTCGAGAGGTAGCTGAATTGCAAATTCTGGGCGCTCTGAAGAAGTTCAGGATGGGAAGGCAGAACCGTTTTTATTGGAAACACAATCTGCCTTTCCATGAACATGAGTGACATATTCAGGTGCCGTGATAGCACCTATGGCCTTCGAAAACGCAGCTCGAATGATGGATGGGAAAGGGGAAGGTCATCGTGAAAAATTGATGGGCCGTCAAACTAGTAGTGATGTTTCAGAAGCTGTTTTCGTGTATAGTTTTCATGCCCGTATGGTGGAAGGAAAGCACGGCCACATGAAGTAGAGACGGCTGACGGAGAAGGTGGCAGGAATGAATACATTCTGGGAAGAACCGTAGACTACGTGGAGACGTTGAATGAGTATTGTCGGAAAGTGAAGGGAGCAGGAGCACATTTGGACAAGCCTAATGTTCATCGGTCGTCGAGTTTGTGTTCATACGCTTCCTGCCTACGGCTCTGTGAAGC